>PVKS010048958.1:0-12185 GCA_004027875.1 Aplodontia rufa | reverse complement strand
AGATAGCCTTTGGTTTTTATTTATGTATTTATTTTTATTCAGAATTAAATGATCGCATAAGGATTACTTGGCTTCTCCAGTGAGTAAAGAAGTAAGCTACATAGTTGATTCTCTTCTAGATCCCCACCTCTCCTCCCTCCCTCTCCCTTCCTTCCCACTTCTTCTCTCCCCCCTTGCCCCCGCCCCATGTCTATGGTTCCCCTAGACTATGTGTTGTGGCAGTTTGGTGAGTCTGGCACATGTGCTTGACCACCTTTCACCCAAGCCTGGGTTTTGCTCTAGCTTCCACAAATGAGGGGAAATATTTGACCCTTGAGTTTCTAGGCTTGGCTGGTTTTGATCAACATAATTTATTTCACTTTTTAACAAATAGTACTAGGACAACTGATTATCCATGTGTAGAAGAATGAAACAAGATCTTTATGGCTCACCCTTACAAAAGTCAACTTAAAATGGCTCTAAGATCTAGGAATTAGACCAGAAACTATGCAACTCCTAGAAGAAAACATACGTCAACACCCCAATGTATAGGTACAGGCAATGACTTTCTCAATAGAACCCCTAAGCCTCAGGAAATAATGCCTTCAGTTAATAAATGGGATGGAGTCAAATTAAAAAGCTTCTGCACAGTGAAGGAAACAATTAGGAATGTGAAGAGAGAACACACAGAATGGGAGAAAATCTTTGCTAGCTCCTCTTTTGACAGAGGATTAGTATCTAGAATATATAAAAACTCAAAAAATTTTACACCAAAAATCCAAATAACCCAATTAATAAATGAGCAAATGAACTAAGCAGACACTTCTCAAAAGAAGAAATACAAATAGCCCCCACATACATGAAAAAATGTTCAATATCATTAGCAATTAGGGAAATGCAAATCAAAACTACACTGAGATTTCATTTCATATCAGTCAGAATAGCAATCATCAAGAATACAAATAATAACAAACGCTGGAGAGGATGTGAGGAAAAAGGAACACTTTTACACTGTTGGTAAGACTGTAAATCAGTGCAACCACTATGGAAATCCGTACACAGGTTTCTCAAAGACGAGGCATGGAACCACCACATGACCCACCTTTACCACTCCTTGGTATTTATCCTGAAGAATTAAAGTCATCATACTACAGTGACACATGCATATTCATGTCTACAGCAGCACAATTCACAATAGCCAAACTATGGAACCAGACGAGATATCCATCAACAGATAAATGGATAAAGAAAATGTAGTGTATATATACACAATGGAGTTTCATTCAATAATAAAGAAATATGAAATTATGTCATCTGCAGGAAAATGGATGGAACTTAAGACCATTTTGTTAATCAAAACAACCCAAAATCAGAAGGGCACGGCTGGTGTGTTTTCTCTTATATGTGGAAACTAGACAGGAAAAAGGAAAGGAAAGATGGAGGAGGTGGGGACCTCCGAGAAAGCAAAGAGAGATCAGTAGAGGAAAGGGACCAAGGGGTGAAGGGGGGGAGCACTGGGGTATGATCTTGACCAAATTATACTGTTATATTGTGTGCAAGTATCAATATGTAAAGAAAATCCAACCACTATGTACAATCATAATGCACCAATAAAAAATGTGGAAAAGAGAAAACAGAGAGAAAAGCCTTTGTCTTATATGTTTAAATTTTCGGGGCTGGGGATATTGCTCATTGGTAGAGCATTTGCCTATGACATGTGAGGCCCTGGGTTTGATCCTCAGCACCATCATTAAAAAAAAAAAATTTAAAAAAACTGATAAAATTTTAAATTTTCTGTAATTTTAGGAATTTTAGTCTCTGGTTCAATATGAATTCAATGTAAATTTACTTTTTATTTATTTCTACATGTTGTACTCATTAAAGGATACAAAAAAATGCTTATTTTAAAGTATAAGTTAAACATCTCAAACCAATATCCAAAATATTCCAAAATTGGAAACTTTTTGAGTGCCATCATGCTCAAAAAGTTTCAGATTTTGGAGCAGTTCAGATTTCTGATTTTGGGTTAGGAATGATCAACTGATACAGTCTACACAAACATTCTAAAATCCAAAAATTCCTAAATCTGAAACACTTCTGGTCCCCAGTATTTCAGAAAAGGGATACTCGTCAGTTCTTTTCTTTTCCTCCTAACAATCTATGCCTCTTCCACGTCCAAATGGCAAAGTTCAGCTACCTTCCCAGCCTCAGCCAGTTCTCTACCTGGGATCCTACCCACCTCACAGAAACAGGGTATGATGATGCGGCTAACCATTAGCCACACGAAGATCAAATTCTCATTGGCCTCAATCAGTTGCATAGTATACTTTTAAATAAGTGAGAACAAAGTTTGTACAGTTGAGACTTTATAATGCATCATTTCATTAAATATCACCAACTCACGACATCAATTTTGATAATTACTGTTGACAGGTGTTCTGGATTTAGAAGCAACCATACAGAATCAATCTCTGGATCTTTACTCACACACCGAAAGGGAAATATCTGAAAATAATTCTCAAACTATCCTCTTACAAAGCCATTAATATCAGAGATGAAATAAAGGTAAAAACATATTAGAGCACAGATTTGTTCCACAAAGACAGAAAACAGATTTGTGGTTGACTGGGGGAAGACGAGAGGCTTTTGAGGGACAGAAGAGGACTGCTGAGTGGGTACAGGTGTTAGGGGAGGATGATGAAAACATTCCAAAATCAGATGTGATGACGGTTGCACAACTTCATGAATATACCGAAAATCACTCCAATGTAGACTTTAAAAGTGGGCAAATTTTTATAGCATCGATATGACAACACAATAATACTGGTTTTTTAATAATACTGTTCGTAAAACATTCAAAATATTTTTAAAATATTTTTTGCTGATATTAATTCTTTATGTAAGATACATTTGATGACATTCTACTGTACAGAAAACAGTTAACGCAGCAGGCCTGAGGCTTGAGCCTTAGACCTATTAGCAAGACAGCCCTTTGGCTGGCATTTGTGAATTTAGGTTTTCAGATGGGTCCCACCATTTTTTGTCATTAACAGCTTATTGTAAATAAATTTTGCAATGTGATTTATGCCAAACACCTGTTTTTCTTCTGGGGTTCTGGAGTGTCGATATAGGCTAGACAGAGGATATACACATCAAGGGCCCACAGTATAAAGGCGCTAAGTATCTAATCAGCTTGCCTGGCAGACACTTCACATGTGCTGTGACAACTTATTACTGGAGGAATTAAGCCCACCCAGTGTCACCCCTGGGGAAGAACTCCCGGAGACTAGTTTCCCCTAGACCTTACCCTGTGCGCCTTCTCCTGCTGTTTCCTTTTGCTGGAATAAATCACAGCCATGTGCCAGTCCATTAAGCCCCTCCTAGTGAAACACTGAACACGGACAATTTCTAGACAGAAATCATAAAAAGCACACAAATCCTTATAAAATAAGAAAGGGTTGCTATTAAATTTTACTAAGAAGATAAAATATGTACCCCCTGTTGACGAATATTTGGGAAACTAAACTGAGTTAAGAACTATGACTTTCTTTCTGAAGTTCCAGAATTTCCAGCCAACTTTGAGGTAAGCAGAGAAAGACAGAGGCTGGAGAGAAAATAGTTCTAAATACACAAGACTAACAATAACCAAAACAACAAATATCCCTCACTTACTGGGTGGCGTGCACTGCCACAAGCCTTCAGTGAATAACCTAACCCTGATCACTCCCAGCTGCATCATTTCACAGACAAGGTAAACATGCACTGATGTCGCAGAATCAGAACTCACACCCAACAGTTCGTCTCTAAGGTGCACACTCTTGAGCCCACCTAAAAGCACCAATATCCAAGGCTGATGTTCACAGCGTGGAGTATGGCCCCGGGCCCATGGGAACTTGAGTCTCTCAACACAAGATAGCTCCTTCCCCTACACTGTGTGTGTGCGTATGTGTGTGTGTGTGAGAGAGAGTGCATGTGCGTGTGTGAGAGAGAGAGTGTGTGAGTGTGTGCGTGCGTGTGTGTGTGAGAGAGGGAGAGGGAGAGAGAGAGAGAGAGAGAGACTGTGTGCTTGTGGGGGTGTGCTTGCATGCATGAGTGCAGTAATATGCAGTGAGCTTGGGTTATATTTTTGGCTCATTACATTTTTTAAATAATGTTCTAAAGTTTAGATTTTACAGTCTCTATTCAAAAAATAATTTGTATTCCCTGTAGGAAATCTGGAAAAACTAAATCATTCATCATCTTCAAATTAAGGAATAACCAGTGCCTATACTTTGTCATACGTATAATCTTCCAGTCCTTTAGCGGTGAGTACATTCAAATGCATATTTAGCAAAACTGAGGACACCTGTACATATCCTCTCCTAACTGTATTCTCTTCACTCGTTATATTTTCCTAATTCATTGAATGTATTTGAAAACGTTTTAAATTTTAAACCCTTACCCTAAGATGCCCTCAAGAACCACTGCAGGGAGCTGCCCATGAGACTCTCTGGAGCCTCCACTCCCTTTGAACACTGTGTTTTTCCTTAATCTGTTGCACATACTGGGTTTCCATATATGATGACTTTATACAAAATGAAGACTACTGATTGAAAATATGATGTATAATGTTTACATTTCTTAAAGATGTCCTATAATGGACTGAATGGGAATCCCTATTATTGGATGTTTCATTTAACTATTATAAATTCCACAACAAATTTTCTTTTAGTTGAAGAACCTATAGGTACACCCTTAGGGTTTTTATTATGAAAGTCATAGAATTCACTGAAACTATAATAGCTGCATTAAAAAATAGGGGATCTAGTCAGACACAGGGGCACAACACCTGTGATCCCAAGTTCAAGGCCAGCTTGGGCAATTTAGTAAGACCACATCTCAAAAATAAATGAAAAGAAACAAACAAATAAGCTACTATCAGATAGATCAGAGTTCACCAGCACTGTTACATATTAATAGTGTGATTTTGAAGGCATAGTTTTTTAATTACATACACTGTTTCATCTTTAAAAGGAGAATCATAGGACCTAAAAGATTGGAATAAATAGAATTACGCATAGAAAGGCCTACCATGACTGAAATATAGGAGTAGAAGACTTTACAAGTTAACTCTCCACATGTCCTTCTCAGAAACAGCCCACAAAATAACAGTACGCTGCAACCCTTGACTAACAACTTATTCTCAGTGTTACTCAAGCGCAAGGCTAAGGAATGCATGCCCAAAGACTCTCACCATTTAAAAACCACAAGCTACCTTGAGCCAGGCTGGACCCAGATGAAGGGAACCTTGGTGACCCCAAATGACCAACAATGACCAAGGTTGCCTTCAGGCAAAAACATGCACAGTAGAGAAACAAAAATCTTATACAATCCAACTGTCTATCAAAAGCTAGGAGTCATCCTTGTACAAGATTCTCCAAAAATTCCCTTCACACCCTAATACTCCAGTACTTTTTTATTTCTTATTGAGGCAGGGTCTCACAAAGTTGCTTAGGGCCTCATTAAATTGCTGGAGCTAGCCTTTAACTTGTGATCCTCCTGCCTTAGCCTCCTGAGCTACTGGAACTACAGGCATGTGTCACTGTGCCCACCTTCTGGTATCCTTTTTTTTTTTTCCTTTTTCTTTTTAAAGCTTGAAAGAATCAATTTTATTTATTTTTTCATCTAGGATTTGCTTTTCTGACACTAAGTTATGTATGTGGTGCTGGGGTTCAAAGCCAGGTCCTCACACATGCCAGGCTAGCACTCTACCCCAAGCTACCACTCCAGCCCCCTGAAATTCTCTCTTGAGAGAACACAACATCATCTCCAGTAACACAGTGAGTGGAATCAATATAATTTGGGAATTTTTCAGGACTACAGACTACAGAAAACTGAAGAATATCGAAATTTAAGAGAGAGAGCAGAGGAAAGAAAAAAAGACATTAATTTCACAAGGCAAGAGACAACAGAGCTTTAGAGGGAAGGCAGGCAATCAACAGAAGCAAAGGTTCCAGAAGACAGCAAGGCCTAGGTGTCACACTTCAGAGCCTGACCCACTCCAACAGCTTTATTTCTAGGTATTCTAACTTTACTCTTGCGCTGATCAACGCCCTGTTTCCAGGAATGCGTCCTGATGGCTGTGTATCTTCATTCATGCATTATCCAGAAACTAAGAGATGCTCTCCACCACCCCCAAAGAATTTTTTTTTGGGTGGAGGGGACTACAAATCCTGTGAAATCATATGCAAAATTCTTCATATGTATAAGTATACAGTTTCTGTGAAAAATGTCTCTGGTGTTCAGTACATTCTTGAAGGGGAAAAAAACACAAAACCTTTTTATTATTGTTGCTTTTTTTCTTTTTAAATTTTAGCTTATATATTTACTTCTCCAAAAAGCCTTCTGAGGAGAAAGATTATGAGCTGAAGTCCTCGGCCACCTTCTGCCAGCACTTTGCCGGCTGCGTTAGGGTAAAGGCAGACGCACACTGCTGGACTCACAGGAAAGCTTTACCTTGGTGGATATAAGCCTTCTCGATGAAGATGCATTTTATATTGCTATTCTGTCACCAGGGAACATTATTTATTGGAAAAATGATTTCCTGATTGGTGAAAAGCATTTAAACTGAAAAGACTGTGAGTTAATTATAATAGCTGGCTACAAAAAAAAAAAAAAAGTGCTGATTCCCTGTGTGGCATGCTCCTTGAAACTGCATGAGCCACGCTGGAAACTGGAAGCTACTTGGGGACTGGTACAAGCGGCAGTTCCTTTCAGAGACCTGTGGACTCTTCTATGCTGGGTGATACACATCCACACACTTGGTCTCGCCAGTCACAACTGCACTGTGCAGTGAGCAGGAACGCTCTCCCTGGATGACGCAAGCTCCTCAAGGAAGGCGTACCTCACGTCGGGACGCTGTGCTAACAGCCAGCATCGTCCCACAAAGCTGATGACCCTGTGCCTGGTTATGGCCCTTCTGTTACAGAGAGTGAGGGCCACTCAGAATCCCTGGTCACTGCTACTCATGCAGAATGGGCTGTTGTTCCTTTCTTCTCCGTTACAATCTTACTCTCATCCTTGAATTTATTTAACCTTTGCAACCTGTACAACAGAAAGTATCTGTGTATTTTGTGTTGTGACTCTCATCATTCCCACGCACAGCACATTCATCTTGAGGATATTCTCTAAACCAAACTTGGAGCACAGAAAACCTAGCAAAGTACTGCTGAGCCTTCCTCCCTTCCTTTTCCCTTCTCCCTGTCCTGCCCTCCCTCCCCTCCCTCTTCCTCTCACATTACCAAACACAGAACACAGCTCTGTACTCATTCTGAGTGTGCCTACAATCAGAAAAGAGCCACATTTCTTCAAAGGAAAGAAATTTAAATAAAATGCAAGAAATACTCAAGAACTACTCACAGATTTCTAAAGATGTGTCTATCACTACCACCCTTCATCACAGCTAATTTTACATACTGTTTGAATTATACTAATTATTAGCAGACATTTAATCTGAAATCATCTTTCTGGTCAAAAATTTTGTGAATAGAACCCCTATGAATCAGGAAATAATAAAAAAGAATCAATAAATGGAATAGCATCAAGTTAAAAAGCTTCTGCAGGGCAAAGGAAACAAGGTGAAGAGAGAGCCTATAGCTGGCTACCCTTCCAACAGAGGATTAATACCCAGACTATATAAAGAACTCAAAAAACTCAGCACTAAAAATCAAGTAACCCAATCAACAAAGGAGCCAATGAACTGGATGCTTCTCCAAAGAAGTACTCCAAGTGGCCAAGGACTAGTTCAACATCTTTAGCCATCAGGGAAATGTAAATCAGAACTACAGCAAGATTCCATTTCACTTTAGTTAGAATGCCTGGTATCGAGAATACAAATAAAAATGTTGCTGGGAAGACACAGAAAAAGGAATAATTATTATATCCTGTGGGTGGGAATGTAAATTAGCACATCACTGGAAATCACAAGGGCTCCTATTTCTTCACATCCTTATTAACACATGACATGTTCTTTGCCATTTTTGATACAGCCATCCAAATGACAATAAAGTACTATCTCACTGGAGTTCTGATTTATATTTCCCTAATGACTAGTGATAATGAGCATCACTTCCTGTGCCTTTTGGCCACCTATAGGTCTTCCTTGGAGAAACATCTATTCAGGTCCTGTGCTCATTTCTTCTTACCAAGATTATTTTTATTGCTGCAGTTAAACATAAGTGTCCTTTATATGTTGTGATTATCAACCCCTTATCTGAGTGCAAAATATTTTCTCCCATTCTTTGCACTGTCTTTTCACTCTGTAGATAGTGCCCTTCAATGTACGTAAGTTTTAAATTTCTATAAAATCCAAGCTATCTATTTTTCTTTTGTTGCCTTGCTTTTGGTCTCATATCCAAGAAATTATTGCTAGATCCAATGCTGTAAAGCTTTCCCCTATGTTTTCTTCTAAGAGTTTTATATAATACCTTACTTCTTATGTTTAGGTCTTTGGTACATTTTGAGTTACTTTTCACATATAGGGTAAGAAGGTAGAGGTCTTATTCTCTTGGCATGTGGAAATCCAGGTTACCCAATGCCACTCATCAAAAGGACTATATATATAACTCCTTTCCCCAATGACTAGTCTATGCACCCTTGCCAAAAATCATTTGACCATATGTGTAAGAGTTTATTTCTGAGATCTCTATTCTATTCCACGTCAATCTTTATGCCAGTCCCACACCATTTTTAATTATTGTAGCTTGGTACTAAGTTTTTAAATCAGGAATTATGAGACCTCTACCTCTGTTCTTTTCAATATTGTTTTGCATATTTGCAGGGTCCTTGAGAATACACATAAAACTTAGGTTGGATTTTTCTATTTGTTTATTAAAAAATCATTGGGATTTTGATAGGGAATGCAATGAATCCGTAAATTACATTCATGCTTTGGGTAGCAATACCTTAACTATAAAAAGTCTACCAATCCATGAACATGGGATGTCTGTCCATTTATTTATGTCTTCTTTAATTTCTTGCTAAAATGTTTTATAATTTTCAGTGTAAGGGTCTTTTGCCTCCTTGGTTGAAGTCATTGCTGAGTATTCCTTTCTTTTTTGTTATGATTGGAAATGGAGTTGTTTTCTTAAGTTCCTTTTTGAATTCTTCATTAACAGTGTGTAAGAAGGCAAATGGTTTCTGTGTGTAGAGTTTGTATTCTGTGACTTTGCTGAATCATTTTATTTGTCCTAACAGTTTTCTTTTTTCTCTTGGAGAATCTTCAGGGTTATCAACATATAAGATCATTCCATCTGCTAACAAAGTTAATCTCACTTCTTCCTTTCCAATGTGGATGTGTTTTTATTTCTTTTTCTTGCCTATTTGCTCTGCCTAGGATTTCAGCACAATCACAAACAGAAGCAACAAACACAGACACCTTTTCTTGTTCTTAATCCCGGAGGAAATGCTTTCCCTCTTCCATCAACAATTATGTTACATGTGGGATTGTTACATATGTCCTTTATCATGTTGGGGTAGCTTCCTTCTACTTTCAGTTTGCTGGGTGTTTTTTATCATGAAAGTGAATTGAATTTTGTCAGTGCTTTTCTGCATCAACTGAAATGATGTTATGTTTTCCCCATTCATCCTGTTAATGTGCAGTATTACTTTACTTACTTTTCACATGTTGAACCATCAGGAATAAGTCCTACTTGGTCATGATGTACAATCCATTTAATGTTCTACTGAATTCAGTTTGCTTGCATTTTGATGAGGATTTCTGCATCAATAGTCATAAAATGTTGGTCTGTAAGTGTGGGGGTTTTTTCCCCTCTTGTTTTTGTTTGTAGTATCTGTCTGATTTAGTGTTTAGGTAATTTGTGCTCTTTGGAATGAATGAGAAAGTATTCTCTCCTCTTCAGTTTCTGGAAAAGTTTGAAAAGGATTGGTATTGCTGAAGTGTTTGGTAGAATTCACTACTGAAGCCATCAGAACCTGAACTTTTCTTGCTTGGAAATTTTTGGATTACTGATTCAATCTCCTTATTAGTTATAGGTCTGTTCAGATTTTCTATTTCTTCATGATTCAGTCTTGGCAGGTTGTATTTTCTATGACTTTCATCAAGGTTATCCAGTTTCTTGGCACACAAGTGGGCATAGTACTCTTTCACAATCTCTAACTCAGTAATTATGTCTCCTCTTCCACTTTTGATTTATTTAAGTCATATTAAATTTGGACTAAAGCTTCCTCTCTGCATATTTTAAGTTTGGTCTGAAGATTTCTCTGTGTAAACAGACTGCAACCTATTGTTGTAACAAGTAGTTGAGTCTCAGCCACCTATTCAAACCATATTCAAATAAGGCAGAGGCAAGCTGTAACCAAGTGGCCTGTTTCGTGTACCTCATTTCTGTTAACTGCATGTCACTTCCTTTCCCCAACTATCAACATAGCCTGCTCATGTGGTAGCATGAGGCATTCTGAACCATTTGGGGTCCAGTCTGCTACCCTATTGTATAATCACAAGTAAGCCAATTAAGATCTGCAAAACTACATTCATTGTGATTTTGTATTGTAACAGTCTTCTCTCTTTTTCCTCAATCAATGGAACTAAAGATTTGTTAATTTTTTTTGTTGCTCTTTCCAACAGAAACCAGCTTGTGGTTTTGTTGATTTTCTCTTGGACTCATTTTCAAGAACTTGGCACCCTGGCTAGCATACGTGATTATCTGCATGGCTTTGGAGCACAGATGATGGTTACTCATCTGATTCTGGTCTGGTGATTGTAAAACTTCAAAATTGCTTTAGTAAAAAAAAAAATTTTACCAAATATCACAGTAAATTCTAATTTCACTTTTAACTCTGGGGAAATACTACACAGCTCATCTATACAAAATTACATTTTAAAACTTCATTCTCAAGAATGGGAGATTCAGGACTGGAGCTGTAGTTCAATGGTTGGAGCATTTACCTGGCATGTGTGAGGACCCAGGTTCAAACCCAGCATCACATACACAACTAACTATCAGAGAAACAAAGGCCAGATGAAAAAATAAATAAAACTGATTTTCTTTTCCTCTCTCACTCTCTTCCTTTCTCTTAAAAAAAAATTTTTTTAAAAGAATGGAAGAGCCAGTTAGTACGTGTTTAAGATGAACATTCCTTTCAGAAAGTACTTTAATAAATTACATTTAGCTCTGCAGATGACTCAACTGCCTGATGTCAACTGCTTCAGTGCCAAGTTAACACTCATGAAACACCCCACCACGGACATAGAAAGCCTCCCAAGAAGCTGGTAGTAAATTGGTTCTCAGACTGCATGCCTAACAACACCGGCTCTCAAAAACTGGGTCAAGATACTCCACTACTAGAATAACTGTGATCGTTTCCTAATTTACAAAAACTTTAATAGATAGAAAATTCAATTTGTTCTCTCAGTAAATGCATCTTATACTTGAATAAGCATCAAAAGAATGTATACTGCACTAAGTAAGTATTGGAAAAAAATAAATGAATAAGTAGCTAAGTATTTTAGTGGAAAATCCATAACAGCCAGTCACATTTTATTAAGTAGGTTATTTTTTCCTACAAATGTGACTATGGTAGTGCATGTATATTAGATATATATAGTACCACAAATTTTTCTCTGGAATAATTCTTAATTCATACAAAACCTGAACATATCAATAATTGTACAGCTTCCCTTTTAAAGCACCATGAGCTGCATGAGCTCTGGCAATCAGAACAACTAGCAGATACTATAGTTAAATTCCCAAAAAGCATGGTTTACAAAGCTTTGAAGGAGAACAGTTCAGACAGTGTCATGAGCAAAAGAGTTAAATCATAAAGCAAAATAAAAGACAAATAAAAACAAGGTTTAACTTTTTAAGCAAAAACTAAGATGCCAATATTTTTTGAAGAAAACAATAGGCTGTCCAGTTAATTCCTCCAACATGAAATCATCCAAACTAAACTAAGACTTAACTACGATTTTTACTATTACCATCAACCAAGACTTAATTTTTCTGCTCTATGACGACTATTTTGCAATTTGATTTTTTCAATAAATGGACAAAAAGAACCAATTTTTAATTTTTAAAGGTTAATAAGTTTCTTCCAAACATCAAATTCTTTCCAACCTCAGGGCTTTCATACTAACTGTTCCAAAAGTTTGATGTGTACTCAAATTGCCTTTTCCCCCATGAAAACAATACTTCACTATATCAAAATAC
>PVKS010048957.1:0-12190 GCA_004027875.1 Aplodontia rufa | reverse complement strand
GAGGTCAGAGATCTCCTTCTGAGATGATTCCCCCATATTCCCACCCTCCAGTCTCCTAGATATTCATCCTAGGCCCTCACCCGACCCTGTCCCCCACCTTACACCTCCAAGTATCCTAGGCAGTCATCCCCCTATTGCATTAAGAATCATACAATTTGAAGTTATTGTTAGCTTAGCCGTCTAACATACTGCTTCCTGATGTATTCTAGCTTCCACAGATGAGAGAAACCATTCAGCCCTTGAGTCTCTGAGATTGGGATACTTCACTTAGCATAACTCTTTCCATCTCCATCCATTTGGCTGCAAAAGCCATAATATCATTTTCTCTAATGGCCGAGTAGTATTCCATTATGTATATGTACCAAAGTTTTTGAATCCTCTTTTCGAGTGAGGGGCATCTGGGTTGGTTCCATAGTCTAGCTATAGTAAATTGAGCTGCTATAAAGATTGAGGAAGCCACATCATTATAATATGCTGATTCTAGCTCTTTTGGGAAAATACCCAGGAGTGGGATAGCTGGGTGGTAAGGTGGTTCCATCCCTAATTTTTTGAGGATTCTCCACACTGCTTTCCAGAGTAGCTGAACCAGTTTGCAGTCCCACCAGCAGTGTGACAGTGTTCCTCTTTTCCCACAGCCCCTTAAATGGCTCAAATTTTAAAAGGCTTGTCTCCATGATGCATGACCCATTTCTTTCTTTCTTTCTTTCTTTCTTTACTCTAGTATCTACAGTAGTTCCTGGCAAAGGAAAAATTTCTTATTAATTTTTAACAATACTCTTTTACTATAAAATGAGAAAGATGGCATTCAGTAATATAAACTTCCATAAACAAATTAGATATTCCCTTACCCCCCAATAAAATCTTATAAGAAACCACCAATTAGTGTGAGAATTAGTTTCATTTTAACCATCTGGATCTTCTGAATGGAGGGTGTATACACATGAGCCTGAGACATAAGACAGAGAACTGTTGTTATCTTGATATATTGCAACATGTGAAAATAATTGCCTCTAGTGTGGTTAATACTCGTATCACACACAATACAACTTTAGGGCAAAATTCTTGTTTGTGTGCCATATAAATAATTTGACTTCAACATTCAACTTTCCTTATATGTACAGACTGACGAGACAGTCTAAGACTGACTTAATTTTGCATAAAATTTTCCAAACTAGCGTGATGATGAAAATCCATACACAAAGAAAATAGGGTGTTCCTCCCTCCATGGATTTCCATCATGCAAGTGAACATGTGATTTGAGTTTTTGGAAAATGATAAAGCATGTCTGCCCTATGTGTTGGTTATTCCCTTGAAGTTCTTCCTCACCTCTAGTTACCCTGCTCTGTGTCCAGGAAGTCGACCTTCAGAACCTGTTGCCCCTGGCTTCAGGTGGCTTTGGGCCAATGGGAGGAACTGACCAGAGATTAGGACTTGGAGAAGCTATGGGATGAGGGTGTCATTCTCCTAACAGTATTTTGAGGCCACAAATCCTGTTTTGCAACCTTTTTTGCTCTTCCCCACAGGGCCCTTCTAGACCCATAGCAATGGCTACCCATGTTGCCGGGCTTCTGAGTACCCAACATCCCTCCCTGGTTGCCTCAGTACTGACTCCACTTCCACAAATAAGCCCTTTGTTAAACTCGCTTTGGTCAAATGCTGTATGTGCCATTTTTTCCCTGCAAAAATATTCATGGAAACACTATACTCCAAAGGAATTAAAAATGGTTATCAAAAATGCTAATATTACATATAAATCTGCTATATGTAATAACTTGTCACATATGCATGTGTGTATGTGTGTTCCCCCCCAATATTCCTTTAAACAGAGAATAAACCCTAAATTCCCTAAACTATTTATCAAGTAAAACTGACTTCCAGCAACTTTTAGCAACATATATGTTGCTTAAATTGAGATATCGTGGATGTGTAGATTGCAGATTGCAGCTTGATGTTTAAGAAGATAAATATTTAAAGATGGCTTGGTCTCTAACCATGGGTTTGGCTATTAAGTATTGAAAGCTGATCGAATCAGAAGAAAATAAATTCCATTCCATGTTGTAGGACTCTGATTTCACAGTTTTTTGTTATCACCTCACTATTCCTTTGCCCTTTGCCCTATATATCTCCAGATTCCTTTCCAGCTAAATACTAATGATATCAGTTAATAATAATTTTCAATAACAATAATAGCTAACGTGATGAGCCAAATATTACATGAGCATATGTATACTAAAATTGCTTGTTTGTCTGAAATTCAAACTTAACTAGGTGTTCTGCTTTTTAAAATTTTGTTTGTTCTGATTTTGCTAAATTTGGCAATCCTAAACATGTGTGAATGGCTACTATTTTGAATAATGTTTTTGAAGAACATTTCAATTATGGCAGACAATTCAAATGGAGAGAACTCTGTTCTATATTATTAACTCAATTTACATTAATGTACTTATTGTTAAAAACCAAAATAACACTGTGCATCATCATCTCACTATCTAAAGAGCAATGCATTTTGACAAAACATGTTTGTGTAAGTTGAAATCCTGAAAAATTACATTTACTTTGTTTTGGTGATTGAGTCTTCCAACATTAATTTTGGAGAGCTGCATAGTCATTTTCCCAATAATTAATCCTTCAAGGTAGTCTCCCTTTTAATATTTCATAATGGCACTATTTTAAACATTTTGATTGCAAAATACAATCTCCATTCAGAAGTGTACTTAATATACATTTTCACAGTTTCAAATACTCCTAAGACTTGACATCCCTTTGTGATATCTGTTAGAGACTGATTACTTTCATGGGATCATTTAGATTTCATCCCTCATAATTTTCCAGGTCTGATCAGAAATATTTTTTCTTATGTTTCAGACTCTCCTACATTCAGCACCTAGTAAATATGTAGCTAGAATCCTCAGTGCATAATATTTGGAAAGCAAAGGAATAGATTTCATTAAAGGTAAGTATTAAGAAAATTGACCTCTGTTTTGCTAAATAAAAATGGGAGAGAAAAGACCCTTCCAGCCTAATCAATGCCATTAATTGGTTATTGGAGCAAATGAATGATTCTCTCTACCTATTGTCCTCCAAGCTGAGGAGGAACTAATTTGGTCAATTAACCTCTGGCATCACGGATTTGAAGCAATTTGGAAGAAGGCTATTTTTTATTTCCCTGGGCTGTTCTTTTGTCCCCTGCACTTTAGGAGGAAACTCTCCAAGACACTCCAACAAATCCAGAAGGAAAAATCCTGATTCTCCTAATGCTTGAGAAGTGAGAATCACAAGCAGGCAATCGGCCTTTATTTCTGGAGGGAGACAGCTGGAGTAAGCTCTCTTTGAGGGGCTAAGAGCATCTTGCTCTTTATTCTGCTCCTATGATGAGGCCTTTCATTGGGCATCAGTTTACCCATTGGTAAATGGAGTTGAATAATATATACTTACCACTCCATAGTAAATGAATATTGAAGATCTTTGGCTAAAGAGGGCTATGAATATGTAAAAGCACTGTGAATACAAATCAAGAATTCATGACTTAGTAAAAGCTCAATATGTTGATAAATCTTGAATTTTTGCAAATGCTGAGATGTTTCGCTTTTATTCAGAATATATAATAGTTAGGGATTGAGGTTTAGCCAGAGAGGCTTTATGCAAAGGACACATATGTAACTATGTACAGTAAAAAGCTGTACATCTGGCATGTTGGGGGAAATTGGAGGCACCAATCAGTCAAAAGTTCTGACTAACAATTTCATTGCTTCTGGTAGTTCTCTTGTTTCTGTCTTGGCCTCTCTACTGAAGCCTGGATGAGGGGGAAATTTGGCGATTTTGTTCAGGCAAAGCCCCATTCTTTACCCAAAGTTCCCCAAAGTGGAGCAGACCCCTGTGCAAGGCTCAAAGGAGAGCTCCATGTTCACAAATCATGAGACCTCAGGTGGAGCACTGTGACATCAGAGGAACTGTCATCAAGATGGGGCACATACAGGCAAAGGGAGTTGTGTAAAATGGTGGGCTGAGCTGCTCCTGACCCTTCTGTACCCTTCTACTTCTTACCGTCCCTAACTTGCAATAGACCAGCTTATTTTTGATATTATGAAGGTGCAAAAGCCGTACATATTCATTAGAAACTGTACTTCGAATTTTTGAATTTTGATCTTTTCTGGGCTAGTGAAATAGTTTGTCACGATGCGGGGTAGTGGGAGCAAGCCATAGCTGCCAGTCAGCCTCACGATCATGGGCACAAACAGCTGATCTCAGGAGCTGGCTGTGCCACTAAGGTACGATGTCCTGTCGGGTAGGTATTTTAAGTGCATTTTTTTCTTAGTATATTTTCAATGTATGATGCATTTATCTGGACATAATCCCATCATTAGTTGAGAGGCACATGTAATTTGGAAAAAGGACCACTTCCTCTGAACAGAAGCAGATCCCACAGCAGAGCGCAGGAGCCCACGAGCCTCCACTTGCCTCTTTATCTGCACACCTGTGATTTCACAGCCCGCATAATCATAGGAGGTGTCCATAGATAAGAACTGGGGAGTTCTTTAGTCACTCCAGAGAGATGAATTTGTCTCTGTGAAGAAATATTTTCAGGTTTAATTTTTTATGATTTGCTAACAAAAGCCCTATATTCACCAAACAGCTTTCTGAGTAATTTGAAGTTGTCCTTTTTTCACCATTAATTCATTAGCTATGAGTAAACATCAGAGTTGACTCTCAGCTTCCTCGTAGTCAGGGGAAAAAATTCAAGAATCAAGAGGTTAAATTGTTCTCACTATCAGAAGAAAAGAAAACAGCAATTCCATGCCAGTGGAAAGACAACGATTTTTCTTTTCTTTCTTTCTTTTTTTTACTTTCAACTCGAAAAAGAAAAAGAAAATTCTTGTGTGGAATTTCATTGGTTAGCCACTGAGTGACACTACAGGCCACCACAGTGCTTTCTTGTAACAAAATTTGATAATAGCAAAGCCCAATGGGGTTATTTTTGAGAAGCCTACACTCATTTTGTATAAGTGTGCATCTTCAGTGGATGCTTAGCTCAAAGAACAGAAGTTCCTAGAAAGTAAACATCTAGTCAAAATCCCAGAATGGCTACTCCTAGGTGTCATCCATAGTCAACTTCTAGACGGGACAGAGTTCACTTCCTACGAAAGGGAGAGAAAGAAGAGCAGGACATACCGGTTTAATTTCCCCACTTGGTCCATGCTTCACTGTAATTCCATTTCCTCTGGGGCTGGAGCGGTTGCTCGGTGGTTACAGCGCTTGCCCAGCATGTGTGAGTGCACAGGTTTGAACCCCAGCACCCAACATACACAACTAAGTGTCTGAGCAACGAAAGTGAAAGTGAAAAACTCAATAAAAATTGATTTTCTCTCTGTCTCTCATTGTCCTTCTCTCTTTAAAAAAAAAAAAAACACCATTTCCTCTCATTTGGAAGGGTTCAAGGCCCTTCCTTTGCTATAATGATAACAGGGCAGATGGTAGTTTTACATTTTGTATTTTTGTTGATCATCTTTATTTGCCAGTACGAGCTTGACAACTTTGTTGGCTCCTTAGTCTGAGGAATGGCTACTACAGTCCCTGAAGTCCCAAGTCATGGCAATGACTGCCATGAACCACCTTTGCAAAAGAGATTCCCAAAGGAGCAGAGCTGAGAGTCACATTTGTTGATGGGGTTTGGCAGGAGTGCCCTTGTTCTCTGATGGTGCCTACCATCACAAAGCATCTCCAATACTCCCACTATGGCAGGTCTCCTCGTAGCCCCCAGAACTGGGCCCCAAGGCCACCTGCAGGGAGCAACTGTGGATAGGCACAAGCCTGCATATGTAATTATTAAAACCCCATTGTTCTACTATGTGAGTGTGGGAGTTTTCCAGGCAGTGCCTCCTGTAACCACTCACTAATGTCGACTACGTTCTCTTGTGTTTTGATGACCCTTCTGATGTTCAGTGGCCCGACTTGATACTTGTTCACAGGAATCAGGTACAAAATGCACACTTCCAGATAAGCTACTGAGTTGGTCTGTCATCTGGAAATATTTAGCACTGTCCAACTGAATACAGAAGAATGATTGATGGAAGATATTTACCCTCAATCGAGCTCACGCTGCTTCACTCTTACAGGAGTAAGTTGTCAGCACTAAGTATTATTTGAGGCTACCCCTCATTACTGCTAATAAGAACAGGCATCAGTACTATGGAGGACTCTTACCTCCCCATCCACATTTTCCAGCCTTCAGTTTGGGTAATTTTTAGTTTATATGTTACCGACTTACTGACATATGCTTTTCGAAGGCAAATGCAATAATTTCAATAAACACTTCCACATTTTAAAAAAGTGAACACTTTGCACCAGGCCCCATTCTTTCATCCTGCAGGAAAACTGTCTTTTATAGGCAGGCTCTGTGCTTATGTGCTTTAACTCTAATTCAAACATGTGCATGAACACACTCTCAAGATAGATATTATTCCTTTTTACAGATGTGAAAACTTAGATCCAGGCAAAAATCACAAATAGCTAAGAAGTGGAGTTGATTTGCTATTGCACACATACCAGATCTTCCTGATTCCAAACCAAACACTGTGTTGTTTAAATAAGACAAAGCATCTTTCTTTGAAGAGTTCACAGCCTGGTGCTTTGGGCATGCTTTGAGCCCTGAGCACCTCTGACTATTTTTTTTTTGTATTGGGAGAATTTCCCACCTTTGAGTCCATATTTCCCTAAGATAGAATGTGGAAACTGACCTTTCCAACCTTCCTTGCATTTGACTTAGCCTCTTTCACTAAATCACACATGCATGAGACTTTGACTTGGAAGGAAATGGAATAAGGAAGTGAGGCCCATGTGGCTTCCATTCTGTGTGGAAAACAGCAGAGCCATGCAGGCTTCAGAGGCAGCAGGAAGGGTTCTGCCAATGGCATCTAGTGCCCAGGAACAGAGGACCAAGTTCTGATGCCTTTGCCCCATGGTGCAGCAGTGTATTCTCCTCTAGAATTGTATTAGGCATTGATCCTAACAGCTAAACCTGATTTTCTGGCTCCAAAATCTTCTGAACTTCCTAATAACTTAGCAAATTGCTTTTTCTGCTTAGCATTACTTCTGTTGTTATCAACAAAGATCCTGATTTGTTTTCCTTCACAGTGGCCTCAATATAGTGCACAATTAATAAATTTGGTTTGATAGTTAATAAAAGGATTTAATGGACTAAACTAATACACGACAAGCTTTCTAGGTCCTTTAACCTCCTGGTCACCCTTTATTATGATTTGAATATTCCCTCTAAAAATCATGTTAAAATTTAATTGCATTGTGATAGTATTAAGAAGTGTGCCTTTAGGGCCTGGAGCGGTGGCTCAGCAGTTACGGTGCTTGCCCGGCATGCGTGAGTACACGGGTTCAAACCCCAGCACCACATACTCAACAAAGTGTCTGAGCAACAAAAGCCATGTGAAAAAATAAATAAAGTTGATTCTCTTTCTCTCTCTTTCTCACTGTTCCTCTCTCTTTAAAAAACAAGAAGAAGAAGTAGTAGTAGTAGTAGTAGAAGAAGAAGAACAACAACAACAACAACAAGAGGAGAAGCATGTGCTTTTAAAAGATGATTGGGTCAGTGGGTGCCACCCTCATCAATGGTTTGAAACCACTGTGAAGGTAGTAAGTTAGATATAAAAGGTAGGAGTTTGGATCCCTTCTTCTGTTCCTCCTCTTTATCTTCCTCTTCGGCTTTTCTTCTTCCTCCTCTCTCTCTCCTCATGTAATGCCCTCCACCATGTTATGATGCAGCAAGAGGACCTCACCAAATGCTGTCCCTCAATCTTGGATTTTCCTGCCTTCAAAATGATGAGTCAAATAAACTTCTGTTGTTAGAGCAACAAAGGATGGACTAAGACACCCTCTGCCTTTTGAGCGTTCCTCAATTTCACAGTATTCTTCCAGAACGTGTCATCCAGAGCTAAAAACGACATTGCAATATGGTGTGAAGAGTGTTGGAAAGTGGAGGCTAACTACCTCCCCCGATTTAAGCTGTGTACTCTGGGGGTCTTGAATGACATGGAAAATAAAGGAAACCTAAGGAGCTCTGGCATTGGGCGGTAGTTAAATTTGAATGTAAATATGTGAGGTCATTAACAGAAGAGCCAAGGCAAACTTAGATGGCATTAATAAATGGTTCAGAGAAGCAGAAGTGACCAAAAATGGAATGGACGAAGTTTTAAACTCCTAAGCTCCAAGTCATGGAGGAGCAAGGACTGCCGAGCCTCCAGCCCAGGATTCCTGAGAAAGGGTTTCTGCTTGGAATAAGGAGGATACGCTAGATGACAAAATCCATGTCTCAGCGATTCTATCTTCTAAAATAGCAAAAACTCTCAGACTAGGAATTAGCCAAATGTGGGGCTTACATGTCAGCCATGGATGGTCTTGAGGCGAAGGGATTTGCACCTCATGTTCTTTGGTTATGCAGTAGAGAAATGTTCAGATGAGGTTCATTTCCGTAAGGCAATGTAAATCCTTAATCTTGGCTGAAGCTGTGAGAAATTTCCAAATCCAACTAGATGAAAACCGCTATGAAATGTACCCTATTCAACAAATATTTACTGGCTAAAAGTGAGGGAAGCATGAGGGTGGGTATCCTCCTAGTGTTTCACTAGGTTAAGGAAACTGACAAAGGATAAAAACATGACAAGTATATAAATTACAGAGCGTATTAGAAGCCATTTGTTAAAAGTAGGACAGGATAAAAAGCTTCCAAAAGAATGGAGTAGAGTCACTCTGCATTTAACTCTGGTGGTCACAGAGCTTCTGGTTGGGAAGGTGACTGTGGAGCAGCCTGGAGGGGATCGAGGGAGCTGCTCATGTGCTGGCTGGGGAAAGGGCTTTTGTGGCAGAGAGAAGAACTGGAAGAGCAAAGGCCTGAAGGCAAGAGTGGGCCCAGAGTACTCGGGACAGCAAGGAGGCCAGCGTGGTTAGAGCCCACAACTAGGGACAGAGAGCAGGAAAGGCAGTCAGAGATGTTTCAGATCCCCGAGGGCCAGGCAGGTCACTGTAAAGAATGGAAAGTTGGCTAAGCTAATAATAACCTCAACGTGGGTGAATTTTTACACAAGCAAGGGGAACCACGGCTATGATGTTGGGGAGTGAAGGGAGGGGGACAGGGAGGGAAGGGAGGGATTAGGGGGGATGCCAAGGCAGCTGGAGGCAGGGAGTGGGGAGGGATTATCAATCCAGTTGGGAACCCTCAATGTTCATGAGAAGCCCAACTAATGTGCGGGTAAAGTAGGGGAAACATAGGAACAGGGAGAACTCAAAGCAGGGAGGTCATGAACTGGCATCAGCCATGGCTTGCTTTATCAATACCCATGTGTTCATGAAGGTGTGACAACGACTCCCTCCATTATGTAAGACTATGTTGAATGAATTTAAAAAAAAAAAAGCAAATTTGAAGGTAAATGGATAGCAATGGAAGAAATAATGCTGAGTGAAGCTAGCCAAACCCAGAGACTCAAGGGTCAAATGTTTTCCCTCATTTGTGGAGGCGGGAGCTAAACCCAGGCATGGGTGAAAGGTGTCAAACTCATGTATTAGACCCACCAAAGGCTGGGGAACCATGGATAAGTAAAGGGGGGAGGCAGGGTGGGAGAGGAGTGGGAGGGAGGATGGGGAGGGGTCTAGGGAGACAACAGTGTAGCATACTCTTTACCCCACCCCAAGAATCCAAATAATACTTATGCAATCATTTAATTCTGGAAATTTCACAATCTAAACATTTATATTGCTTGTAGGGGCAAAATATAGAAGAATCAAGAGACTGGGATGTGGGTGATGTGGGGGTAATGCTGGTTTAGGAACAAATGCATATCATATTGCTACTTTGTATGCATTTCAGATTGTACAATAACTCAACTCTAATAAAAAAAAAAAAAGAATCTGGTCCAATCCTGAAGGGGTGGTGACACATTACGGGGCTGGGGCTAGAACCCAGGTAAGACATGATAGTGCCTCTGGCGCCACTGGCAGCATTGTAAGAGTGTGAACATGTTTTGAAGGAAAAATCAGTGGGACTTTTCTTTCACTTGAACGCAGTGTGTTAAAGAAAGAACAAAAAGTAAAGCCCGTGCTCCAGACCTCAGCAACGGGAATGCTGGAGTTGCCAACGGCATATTTGGGGAGAAGATAAGGAGGTCATCTGGGGAGCTGTTCAATTTACCAAATGGAGGCATTGAGGAGGAAGTAGGACCTCGGAGACTAGAGAAGGTCTGGGTGGAGACAGAACCCAGGAGTGTCCCTAGTGTCATGAAGCTGGTGAGAAGGGAGAACAGATTTTGAAAATATAGAACCAAGGAAGGACTCCTGCGCAGCCTGAGTGTTATAGGGTTGGAGAGAAGAGAAAAAAATCAGCAAAACATTGAAAAACGGTGTGTTTTCTAAGTATCCAACCGGAGACTATGGTGCTATTCATGTTAAATGTTGAAGATTTCAGAGCCACTCTAACGCCTCATTTGTTTTGTTTACAATTCAGAAGGAAAATCAGACTACAGAGCTCTTGATAGGAAGATGGAAGGAGGAAGAGAGGGACAGAAAGGAACTCTAGTAAGAGAGAATGGAAGACAGGGACAAAAGCAGAAAATATAGATGAGGTTCATCTCTGTAAGGCAATTTAAATCCTTAATCTTGGCTGAAGTTGGGCACAAATGTTTCTAAATCATGTTAAAAAATTTAAACATCGTATTTTAATCCTACTCCAAAATCATCCGAATTATTTTTAAGTCATCTATAACACTTGATTATATCCTGCTTTCTTTCTCCCTAAGAAGGAAAGAACATAGAGGAACTATTCTAGATACTTCTACAGTAATTTTTTTTAATCATGACAGCTTTAATATATATATATATATATATATATTTTATACACACACACGCGCGCGCACACACACACACACACACACACACACATATATATATTATAGTTCTATTTTGTAGATGAGGAAACTAGAAATCTAAAAAATAACCTGCTGCAAAATTAGTAAGAAATAGATGCTAAAGCGGCTCACTGTGTTTTCCCACATTCGATTTGAGAGATTAGAATTTTGAAGAATTTTTCCCTTTCCTTTACTTTAAGGGTAGGTTCTAGGAATGCTCAGTCCAAACTTCCTACCCATTCTGACAGGTCTCCCTGAGCCTGTGACGTTTTTGTTAAAATAGGATTGTATTTGCGGTCATGTGTGCACGTGCCTGTGTGTATGTGCGTATGTGGTGTTGGGAACTGAACCCAGGGCCTCACACATGCTAGGCAAGTGCTTTTACTGCTGAGCTACTTCCCCAGCAATAGGATTGTAGTTGTTAATGGATAGTGAACAAGTTTTAATTCTCTTTAATTAATCATTGCTCTGCACTACTTATTATGGTACTAATGGAATATTTTTGTAATTATTTCTCCACATGGAATTATTTCTCCACTTCTGCTTTTTAAATCGTCACCAATGAAGCTACTTTTAGATTCTTCTGGGGCATTTATACTAGCAGAGCATGGTATTTTTGAAGGAAAAACAAAACTCCATCAGAAATGTTCTATTTGGACAAGATTATGAAAAAGTGTATAAAGAGAAGTGAAATTGCCAACACATATCAAATATACTGGACAATAAGTTGACGCTTTCTTCACATACCCTCTCTAGGACACTCCAGGACACAAGGACAGAGGTGGTGTGATACAAGGAAGAAAATGCAAGCTTTGGAGTTTCATAGACCTGACTTTAGATCCTCTCTCTATTATTTGTTAGCTGGACTGAATTTGAAGGGATGCAAACCATCTATCCCTTGTTGTATCTTTTATTCCTTGTTTCTGTCTTTGACTCAGTTTGCCAGTTCTGGGCATCATCCAGAAGAAACACCCCTGTATCGCCTCATCTGCCCATCCCATCCCATCCTCTGCATGGCCAAGTGCAAAGACCCTCCTCCTCCCCTGGTCCTTTAAAGAGTCACCATCCCATCCCTACAGAGCTGTGGCCCAGATCCATCTGGATTACCTCTGATGCAGTCTTCTAGAATTTATCCTCTCACTTCAGAACAATGAGTAAGATCTAGAAATAAAGCAGAATGTGTGTGCGTCACAAATGCTCACTTTACAGTGACAACCTTCTCAGATACAAATTAATGAATTTAGCTCCACTCTCAGGGTTCCTTGAGCTGGAATCCTCTCAAGTTA
>PVKS010048956.1:0-12183 GCA_004027875.1 Aplodontia rufa | reverse complement strand
TAAATGTTCAGAGTGTAACATTAGTTTCTTCTAGGATTTTTCTTCAATGGAAAAAGATGACTTATATTTGTCTAATATCCTGAGGTTTCATGGATAACCTAAGTTTATAATAAAAACTGAGTAATATAGATTTAACATAAAAGGGATTAATTATATAAATGTGTTTGTTAGAAAAGACATCTGATAAATTTACAAAGTCAAAATGTTAAAACATTAACTGCTAAATAAATCTGAGTAATCTTGATTTAGTTTCTATAAGGTGATATTTGGGTTTATTAAATGTGTTCTTATAAGTTTTATAAGGTAACATACATTTGGGTTTCTTAAATGTGCTTTTATAAATTATAAACTAATAAGATATAATTTAAGAGTGCTTCAATCTGGGTCTTCACTAAAAGCAAGGTTATTAAGAGTTAAAATTCTAACAACTTGATTCTATATAAAAAATACAAAAGTTTCAATCGTGTATCAAAGTGCTATAAATAGCACAAAATTTGATCTTATTAAGAGGAGTATTTAGACTCAAATATCTTATAAGGATTGTTTCTAAATACAAATTAAAAAAAAATCAACAACTAAAAAATCTAAAAAAAATTGACAACTAAAAAAGATACACTAATAGATCAAAGTCTAATTTGTTAAGGTTTCTTAAAACATTGGCTTGCTTATCAAGGTGATTTCCTGTGTCTACCTGTTACATAGTTTAAAACAGACAAATTAACTAAGGCAGGCAAGTTAACCAAGTGATGTCTTTTAAATGGGTTTTATGTGTAAATCAGTCTGATCACTGGTACTATTTCCTCTTGGCAATTTCATTTTGTATTTTTTAACTGTTTTGACTTAAATAGTATGACCTATAGTATTTCTCACCTTAAAGTAATTGAAAACATTAAAAGTTTCATAACAATTGTATCAAAATACAGATTTAAAAAAGGGTCATCAAACAACAAAAAAAATATAAAAAGATATAGACATGGACATATGCTTTAATATAAAAACTAAAATAAAACAAATCTTCCTGGATAAAGAAATGTTTCTGGATAAAAAAATATAGTGTCTAAGTAAGTTGCAAAAGGTTTGTGAAAGGTAAATCTCAAAGGCTTGTGTGTTGTTAAGTTGACTATAATTGACACAATTTAAAGTTATTTAAAGTTTCACTTAAGTTTAAACATTAAAGTACTGTTATGAGCCAAAATCTAATGCTATGTGTTAAAGTAGCAAAGGTTTCTTAAAACTTTGATCTGCTCTTATCAGGATAATTCCTTATAGTTTGTACCTGTTTAAATTTTTTTTTTAAATAATTACTTCTTAACATTAAATGAACAACTGTTTTTAGGTTATTGTAATATAACTAACACCTTGATATGTATAAATAATACTATATTCAAAAACTAAATAATACTATATTAAAAAACTAGATGTCCATCTGAGCTTTGTTTGTTATGTAAGTTTATAATATAAAAACTTATGTAGGATTACAGACAAAATAATTAGCATACTCTCTTTTACACACTGTATTTCAAAACCTAGGTTATATCTATTTACTTTAACTACAATATCTCTGTTCTACCCTAGATTGCTAGACAATTCTTTCAGCGAGTACTCAAGCTCAATTTGATAATCATCTCCCTTCTAATCCCTTATTACTTTTTTGGGCTAGGCATCTGGTGGTTTTTCCAAAAATCACCAGGACTACACCCATAAAAGATGCCACTTTAATATTTACTGATGGATCTAAGGATGGCACTGGAGCCATTACAGCCAATGGATCCACTCAAACCTTTCTGTTCCCAGTACAATCTGCTCAACAGACAGAACTATTGATGGTTTTAACAGTTTTTTTAGGACATTTTGAACCCTTTGACCTGTTTTCAGATAGCATATATGTAGTTAATGCTGTTCAGAGTCTCGAGCTGGCTGGACACATTGCTGTTCATTCTCCCATTCATCAGTATCTGTTACAGTTGCAACAATTAATTTGGGACAGAAAAAATCCTTTTTATATCACTCACATTCATGCTTATTCTGGTCTCCCTGGTCCTCTTTCTCATGGCAATCATGTTACTGATCTCGCCACGTGTGATGTCCATATTTTTTCTGCACTGCAATCTGCTATTAGTTTTCATAATCAATTTCATGTTAACTCCTCTACATTGCATCATCACTTTGCTATATCTAAGGAAAAAGCCAGACACATCGTCAAAAGCTGCACTAACCGTGTTACCTTTCTTCCTCAAATGACTTATGGAATCAACCCTACAGGACTGCTACCTAATCATCTATGGCAAATGGATGTCACTCATTTTCCTGAATTTGGAAAATTGCAATTTATTCATGTTTCTATTGATACATTTTCAGGATTCATTATGGCCACACCTTTGTCTGGAGAAAAAACAAAGGACGTTATTACTCATTGCCTCTTAACGTTTTCTATTCTAGGTTTACCTAAACAACTTAAGACTGATAATGGACCTGCCTATACTTCTAATACATTTAAAAATTTTTGTGCTAACTTTAATATTCAACATATTACAGGCATTCCTTACAACCCAACTGGACAAGGCATTTTTGAAAGGGCTCATCTTACCATCAAGACTATGTTAAATAAACAAAAGGGGGGAATAGGAGCGGTGTACAGAACACCCAAAGATAGGTTATCTGCTGTATTGTTCACATTAAATTTTTTTAATTTGGATTCCAATAATAGATCAGCTGCTGACAGA
Source organism: Aplodontia rufa (assembly GCA_004027875.1). NCBI lineage: Eukaryota > Metazoa > Chordata > Mammalia > Rodentia > Aplodontiidae > Aplodontia > Aplodontia rufa. The sequence continues at coordinate 9,460 of PVKS010048956.1, read as the reverse complement.
TTTGCTGATCCACATCATAAGCCCAAGACATGGGCTTTGTGGAAATATATATTGACTGGTCAATGGAAAGGCCCAGATCCTGTATTGATCTGGAGCTGAGGTTCTGTTTGTGTTTTCCCGCAGAATGCTAAAGGACCCATCTGGGTGCCAGAAAGGCTGACTTGAGCTAGCCATGATCCGAGCTATGATGAAGACACCCCAGATTCTTCTCCTTTGCTGCCTGCTGATCCAGAGCTCAATAATGATGGAGCTGAGGGACAACATCTGGACCCGACTGCCAAGATAGCTAAGATGGATAACATCTGCATCAGACAGGATATCCACATGGGACTCATCTTGGGATCCTGTTTGCTGCCTGTATGTCATCCCTCCAATGAGATAAGAAACCTTACTTTCTTCTCACAAATCAACAAACCTGTCACTTATTCGGACTCTTACTTTTGGGGAAGCTCCTCTTTTCGACTTCCTAAGGACGCTATGCAGCTTATCACACCTAATGTTGTAGTTTCTGAAAATGATACATGTGCTGAATATAAGAGTTGTACTTCTAAGTGTCTTGATGTAGGAAAAGACATTTATGTAACTGCACTGAACAAATTATATATGGCACTGCACACACTTCTTTACCTAAGGGGTGGTTTTACTCTTGTGGTAATTTTACCTTTAATTACATATCTGCTAATTTATCTGAGGGGACGCAATGTTGCCTTAGTCGGTTGACTGTATTTTTACCCTCAGTTGCAGATATATTGCCCCATCATCCTGCTGTTAGAGTTAAAAGAGGCCTCCCCTTAGCCGAAGATTGTGATGATAATGTACATCTTCTCTCTAAAGTTGAAGTAGATGCCTTGACGTTCTCCCTACTGGGCATCCCTGGTTTGGCGGTGGTAGCTTACAAGTTCCTTACTAAACTGGCTTGCGTCATGGCCAAAAACATTAACTATACTTCCACTGCATTGTCTCTCTTAAATGAGGAACAACGTGTACTATGACAAGGAATTTTAGATAATAGAGCTGCCATTGACTATCTGCTGCTACTGCATCATCAAGGTTGCCGGTCAGTAAAAAATATGTGTTGCTTTAACCTCTCTGACAATTCCCTCAGTATCTCTGAGGAAATTGACAAACTAAAAACCTTAGCCACTCACATTACCCAGGATACTGGCACTGAGAGCCTGTTTGTTTGGCTGACTTCATGGCTCCCTAACTTCTCCTGGCTCAAGGAGTTGTTTTTGGGAACCGTATTTGCCTTGGCCTGTGTTTTTATTGTATGCATCACTGGTCGATGTGTACTATACATCTTCCTGCACCCCTGGACACCCCGTGGCAAGCGATGGACTGGTAGTCAATGACGGGTACAACTTGCACATGTGTTTATCAACCTAAGCCAGGGCGCGAAGATATAGAGGTGTCGCTTCGTGACCCCATGATGGGTAAGAAAACACATGATTGCAGGCAACCTAAAACAGGCACAGTCCCCTTGTCTTAATTAATATATATTTAAGGGGGAACTGTAGAGAGCATCAGGCCATGGGGCTGTGTACATGTCATGAGGCAGGTCAGTTACTGGAAGGTGGCTGATAGATTAATTATCAAGAGAGATTGATTATCTTGTTGTTGTTGACTGTCCTTCCCCGAAACCAGGTGTGTGCTCTTTAATGGTTGATATGCATCTTGCTCGGAATAGTCCCCCCCCCCAGCCACATGACAGGGTGGTCCGGTAAATTGTAACCTGTATGCAACATTTGAGGCATGCGGAAAATGTTGAATTCTATGCCTGTATAAACTGCATATATTGTGGAATAAAACAGAAGACTTCAGAAAGAAACCATGGTGGTCATTTGTTGCTTCGCTGGCCGAATGCAACAGAATGCATTTGCATCTGAGAGGGAAAAAAAAAAAAACACTAGAATGTTCAGCCTGAGCATTGAATCAAATCTAGTGATCAGTATGCTCTAGGTTGTTGCAGGCAGCACATTCAGAATTATAGGATGGTAAAAGATAAAACCAGTCAGGAGAAAAAGACATATTTTCAGTTTTTAAATGTTGATTATGAAACAAGACAATATATATGTGAAAATCTCCATGGGAATCTGGGAAAAGGGTATAGGACTAAGGGTCAGAAGACAGGTTAGAAATGTGTAGGCATACTTAAAAATTATCTCTGAGCAAAATATGGTGAACACATTGGTGATTACAAGGAAGAGGGTAGTAAAAAAGAGGAAACTGAGGAAACTGAGTTATTACACAAATACTATAATTTCTATATGATATTTTCCTTTTTCATTATCATTAAAGTGTTCCTACTCAATAACATAATTTTATGATTCTATTATAGTTTTAGTCTGCTTTTTCACTCCTGTGACTAAAAGACCTTAAAAGGACAATTTTACAGAAGGAAAAGTTTATTTGGGGGGCTCAGTTTTAGAGGTCTTAGTCCATAAGCAGCAAGCGCTATTCCTCAGGGCTTGAGGTGAGGCAGGACACCATGACAGAAGAGCATGGTGGAGGAAAGTGGCTCTGCTATTGCACCCAGAAGCAGAAAGAGACTCCACTCACCAGATACAACATATATACTCCAGAGGCATGTCCCCATTGACCCACCTCCTCCAGCCACATCTTATTTATTTTCAGTTACCACCCAATTAATCCTTATGAGGGGATTCATTCATTGACTGGTTAAGGCTCTCAAAACCCAATCATCTTATCTCTAAGCCTTCTTGCATTGTTGCACATATGAGTTTTTAGGAGGCATCACACATCCAGATCATAACAGTTACCTTATTCAATTAAACATCAAAATTTACACTATTTGCGTACCAGTTTGTAAGCATAATAAATATAAATACTATTACAAAAGTTAAAAAATAAAGTCCACTATAACATTACTAAACAAATGCCCTATGCTTTTGTAGTGGTCTGAGTCCCGAAAAGAAATAGCATCCCAAAGACTGAATATATACTCAGGCATAGAGATAAACAAAACTACTAACAAAGGAATATGGTCATTACGTATTCCAAAAAAAAACAAAATAAAAGCCCAAATTAAAAACTTGTGGGGGGAAAAAAAGCATGGTATAAAGAGGTTTCAACTGGCAAGAAAAAATGTAAGCACAATGAAGTAACCAAATATGTTAATATGGCTAGAAAACAATTAAAATTAGCAAACTGAGATATTAATTAACAATTTAAGCAAACAATATAAATTGAATGCCCAGGCAATATGTTTAACACCTGGCAGGTGGGAGGAAGTTGGAAAAAATATACCAGGCAGATCAACTCAAATTGCATAAAAATTTGTGAATAGTCCTTCATTCTTATCATTTTGAGAAAGTGAGGTTCAAAAATCAGTTTAATTTTAATAATATTTTCTAAACAAAAGAACAAATTCCATTTGGCATAATCTGGGACAGGGAGTAGGAGGGGGAAAGTGGTTAAACTCAATAAAATTTAATTTAATATTTATCTTATTGTGAAGCAGATATATATCAAAAACAATTACATACTGTATTCTGTAAAAGTCAATATACACCATAAGGGAAAAATGCATATTATTACAAAATTTTTTAAAGTACATGTTTTAAATAATAAAATATTGGATTTAAAGATAGATGACAAAGTGAGAGAGGTTGTAAAATAATATTTACATCCCAAAAAATAAAATGTTAAAGTAGTCTTGAAGTTAATAAGAAAAAGAGCAACTTGTTAGAAAAATGGACATGGTATGAAGGAATTTTGAAATTAAAAATTGCAATTAGCCAATAAACATTGAACTTTATTGTTAGTAAAAAGTAAGTATTAAAATATTAATAAAATGTTCTTCCTGTGCAATAAGTTAATAAACACATAGGTGGTAGACTTAACACTGTTCTTTGGAGTAGAGTATCATTAATGTAAGTTTTACATATATATGAGCTGAACCTACATAGAACTGATTCTATCACTCCACCACTAAACAGTCCAGTTTATATCATTTCAAAAGTTCATGTGTTCTGCTAATATTTTTGGCTAATACTACTAGGTATATGTTTTATGGAAGTACTTCTCTCTTAGGCAGACTGCTAATTTTGAGAAATCTCATTCACAATCACATTGCCCATCTGCCCAGAATCCCAGGAACCCTAGTTGCCTAGCATCAGCCTCATCAATCATTTTGACAGCCATTGGACTCTATCAGAGACCCACAAAAAGTTCCATTATGTAAGAAAATCAACTCACTAGAAACTGTAAAGGAAAAAGCTTTTCATCATCTTCATATACTCTTGTCTACTACATTTTCAGGCTTTTTCTCTTGAAAAAAGAATGAACACAGCAAGTACCAACACAGGTACTGATAGGTAAAAAGTGAAATCTGTCAAATTTTATTCCTCCTACAAATTCCTCTAAATCCCATTTGTCTGTCCTTTTACAATTTCAAGAATACCATTTTTACTCTTATTTAGATGCTTCTAATAAATATTTTAATTTGTTCATTAGGAGTTTCTCTAACAAATCAGTTGATGATTGTATTAGAGTAGTGTTTTGTTTCCATGTGCTGAATACTTACCATTGCATTTGTTGTTCACAAATGTCATGACTAAGTAAAAAGATGTTTATATGAGTTCATACAAATTGTTCTAAACATGTCTTTTTTTTTTAGAAAGTAGATGAAGAAGGATATAATTACACTTAAAATGTGAGGCTTTTCATTAAGTATTTGTCTACTCCTAATCATCTAAAGTTACTCCTATGGAAAAAGTAAAACTGACAATTTATCTAGTAAGGAATAATAGTAAGCTAATATTCTGGAAACACCCCTGTAGAAGAAATGTTTTCTGCACTTAAAAAGTCATAGCAGAATTTCTTTTCTTTCCTAGAAAGTTTAAGACAAAAATTATCTTTCAAAAACTGGCATAGTTGGGGATTGTAGCAGTGGCTCAGCAGTTGGAGAACTTGCCTGGCATGTGCGAGGACCGGATTCAAACACCAGCACCACATTTACAACTAAGTGTCAGAGAAACAAAGGTCAGATGAAAAAAATAAAGAAAAATTTTTAAAAAAAGAAAGAAAAAGAAAAAAACTGGCATAGTTGACCATTTCTCCATACAAAGAAGACTTTTAAATACTCATTTCCTCAATGATTATCATAGTTTGAAGTAATATTAGCATTTAAGGGAGTTTTTCTCCCTTTCCTTTGTCTTCAATTTTTCTGAAGCCAGTAATTTTTTTTAATAAAGGTGTTCTTTTAATTCTTTTTTTCTGAAAATAAGACTACTTGGAGCTGCTCAAACATAGCTCTTTTTTAGGTCATGCTTTACAGTGATAAGAGCTAAAAATGACCTAGGACATTGAATGTTTCCACTTATTTTTAAACTTGAACTAATTTCTTCAAATCAAGATATAGCCTGAAGCACAGTTTTAATGAATGAGTTATGTTACCGGGGAAGTGGTATTCAGAGTAATCCTTATTCTTAATGGTTCACTTTTCTAACTTTACATGGGGTTGAAAATAGTGTGGCTTTAATGAACATATATGAAATTATTTAAAAATTGTGAGTACTTTGATAGAGTAAGAGAAGAAGTGAAGGTTTTAAAAATAATCTCAAACTATACTTATTAACAAACACCAGGGTGTAAAAATAACAAAGGAATGTACTTAATAATCACAGTTGAAGAACAAGTAACTTTTTAAAGAATAATTTTTAATTACAGTTCAATTTTCCTTGGCAGACTTCAGAAAATATGTAAGCAGTACTTGTGTATAGAAGAAACATAGTCTCCCAACAGTTTGGTTTCACAGTGCTTGCTTGTGGGCTTTATCTATTAATAGAGTCACTTCAGTTATTCTCATTATGTCTTCTCAAGCTTTGACTGCCAGTAAATATTGATGAGCAAATGGGCTGCCCAAGGACAGTGGCACCATTAATTGCTAAGTGATCTGAAAAACAATTAGAGACCTCCTGGCTCATGTACAAATGGATAGTCAGAGCTGTCAGCCTAATCAGATATGGTTGTGCTTGCCTGTGGACCAGTTGGACTCCTCAGAAACATCCTCCCCATCTGTCCCTTTTCCACCCACTCCTCATAAAAAGAATTTGTCAAATTGTATAGTTCTAAAGTCTTGTTTTCTAAAAAATCTTTTTGTATGTTGTAAGCAAGCAGACTTGACTGAACAAAGTCCTTTAGAGAGAACTCAATTAGAAGTTAGGCTCAGAAAAAAATATTAAAAAGACATGAGTATAACAAAGGATTCAAATGAGTTGAAAGGAATAATGAAGTAATAAATCCAAAAATTTTACCAAATCTATGTATTGATATTATAAGCATCTATAATTTCTGGTCTAAGTCAATATAACAATGAATATTTGTCTAAGTCAATATAAAAATGCATTTCTCACTTGTACCAAAACATTTATCACATTATACTCTTAAAATTTCAAAACTTTGTGTATTTCAATAGTTGTAAAGAATTGTGACACCTAACTTTGCAATTAATAAAAATAAAAATCATTGTATTTTTTTCTTAAATAATAATCATTAAAAATATTTCCCTCATATTTTGGGATATTGATAAAAGTATATCATAATGTAAATAGAAAATAATCTCATATGTATACATGGTGGAAAAACTTTATGTGTAATTCCTATTTCAAATCATGCATTTTTAGAATTCTCTTGTTAGACTTGATTAGTTCACTGTTTAAAAAATATTAATCAAATATTAATCCATAGTAGTCCAAAACACACACATGTATATTAGAGTTTCTAGGGATGTAACTCAGTGGTATAGCACCTGGTTAGCATATACAAGGCCCTGGATTTGATCCCCAACACCGAAAAGAAGAAATTAGAAACTTACAATTTCTACTCTTCTTTTTCTCTTTCATCCTTGGACTCTCCTTACTTACACCAATTACCCTTTGAATGTCAGAGAGTCCTGACATGTCCTTGTGTCTTATTTGTATGCCCTGTTTTACTTCATTGTGTTGCCCTTGCAGAAGCCTGTAGATATGAGGACACTAACTGGTTCTCTGTCTTTTTGCTGTTGTAGATTTTCTTGTATCTTAGGAGGAAATATTAAGAGTTTCAATCAGTTTCTTAAAACATTAAGACATATTTGATTAAGTAAGAATTTCCACCAAACTATTGTGATTTCTATAATATATAGATAACATTACTGGTAGTGGGGCTGGAGTGGTGCCTCAGCAGTAACAGCGCTTGCCTGGCAACCAGAAGGTTGCTGGTTTTAACACCAGCATCACATACACAACCAAGTTTCGGAGCAATGAAAGCCACATGAAAAACTAAATAAAGTTGACTCTTTCTCTCTCTCACTGTCCCTCTGTCTTTAAAACAAAACAAAAGATTACTGATAGTGTTGACTTTAGACCATCTTCTATGGGAACAAAATACACAGCTAATAATTCTGGAATTTGTTTTATGGTTTGTTCCATGCCCTTACGTGAAACTATCTCATACTTTTACCAGTGTTAGTACTAGGTACTTAGGGGTTTATATTTATCTAAAAATTTCAGGGCATGCTCAATTAAAGTTCTTCCCAATAATGTATAGTTCTTTCCATCACACAAATTCACTATTAAGTTACCACTTTATCTTTAATTTTCATTTCTTCTTTAACTTTTTATTTGATTTGTTAAATACATAAAAACATTTAAGATGTTATTATTTTTCTGTATGGACAAATAACCGTCACCAACTTCTCTTCTCCACTGAATTATTTTATAGCAAACTACAGATATCACAGTACACAACTCTTAAGTGTGTACCCCAAAACATCATCACACCTGAGGAGAATAAAATTAACTGCTATTTGACTCAACATACATATATAACAAGTTTTAAATTTCCCCAAGTTTTTCATATTTTTAGAAAATGGCTTGTACAAATCAGAATTTACATTAAATATACAATTCTGTACTTTAATAATCATATAATCCCTATCTGTTCTACAAGTCCTTTTTGGTAAAATGGAAAAGAAAAAGGATATATATATATATACATATATATATGTATATATATGTATATATATATCATTAGTGCATTATAGTTTTACATAATGATGGAATTGTCACATATTCCTGGATGAACAAAAATCAGCAATATAATTTGTTCAATATCCCCTCCAACACCTCTCTACCTCCCTCCTCCCATCCCATGATTCCTTGCCTTTCTTCTGATTCCTGTATTATTCCTTAAAAACCCAAATACAATGACATTATTATTATACCTATGAAGAACAATTGTATATATATATGGTTTTAGTATATAAAGTGACATTTATAACTGCTTGAAATACACCTGGCTTTATCTCAGTTCCAATATTTCCCCTTCTCCTCCCTTCTTATCATCCCTTGTTATTCTTTAAAATATTTGACAATGGGATTAAACATTTACATTTTTGTACAGGTACACAGAATAGCTTGTTCAAATATTTTATGAAGTATCTTGCAACTGTATCTCATAAATATTAACATTTTGCATTTTTATTCTATGGATCTAAATAATGAGTTTGTCTACTTTAATCTCAAGCCTGGGTTTAGGTCCAGCCTCCAAAAGTGAGGGATACCATTTGGCCCTTGACTCTGGGTTTGGCTCACATCTCTCAGCATGATTTCTTCCAATGCCATCCATTTACCTTCAATAGATGCAATATCATGGTTTCTAATACCTGAGTAGAAGTCCATTGTATGTATGTATGTGTGTGTATACACACACACACACACACACACACACACACACACACACACACACACACACACATATATGTACATATATATATCAGGGCTTTTGGATCCATTCATCCAGTGAGGGACATCTGGGTTGTTTCCATAAGTTAGCTATTGTAAATTGAGCTGCTGTGAACATGGATTTTGCTGTAGCACTGTAATGTGCTGATTCTAACTACTTTGGGGAAATACACAGAAAAGAGTCATATGGCGGATACAACCCTAGTTTTTTGATGAGTCTCCACACTGCTTTCCAGAGTGGCTGGACCAGTTTGCAATTCCACCAACAGTGTGCTAGTGTTCCTAACTCCCCACAAGCCCTCCAGAATTTGTTGTTTTTGTATTCTTCATCTTTGCCAGTCTAAATGGAGTGAAATGAAAAAGATTTTTTTAATGCATTAAAAACAAAATGAATATTTATTAGAAATACATATTATTAAGACCATAATAATAATGTAGTTTTGATTTGCATTTCTCTGATTCCTGGTGATTTAGAACACTTTCTCATGTATTCATTTGCTTGCTCAATGTCCTCTGTTGAGAAGTTTCTATTTAGCTCTCTGGTCCATTTATTGATTGGATTGTTTGTGTTTTTGTTATTGAGACCATGGTTTTCTCCCATTCTGTAAAAATGTCTCTTGACTGTTTTGAGTATTTCCTTGACTGTACAGAAGATTTTTAGTTTAATGGCATCCCACTCATTGATTTTTGACTGTATTTCTTTCACTTTAGGA
>PVKS010048955.1:0-12199 GCA_004027875.1 Aplodontia rufa | reverse complement strand
CTGAGGCGGGAGGATTGCAAATTCAAACCCAGCCCTAGCAACTTAGCAAAGCTCTAAGCAACCCAGCAAGGCTGTATCTCAAAATAAAATATAAGAAGGGCTGGGGATGTGGCTTCCTGGGTTCAATCCTTGGTACCAGGAAAAAAAAAAAAAAGAGCCGCACCTGTTTCTTTTTGCCTTTAGTGTGGCTCCTAGAACACTTTGTATTGCAGAAGGGGCTCACGTGAGCCATTTTTCCTGGCTGGTGCTGCTTCTAGGCACCTAAACTTCTGAACTAACTTCCTTTCCTCTTCCTCTGATGGCTCTCAGGAAATCACTCAAAAAATCCTGGAAGCCATAGGGAGCATCGCTGGTTCTTCCTTGGAACAAACCAGCTGGCTCAGCAGAAACCTGGAAGTGAAGGCTCAGCCACAGGTCACCCTGGAGGAATCCGACCCTGAGGAAGATCCGTACGGTAGGTGTGGGAGGGTCAGAGGCACCCTTGGCCAGGGGCCTCACTCTGCCTTAGAAGGATGTGAAGGGCTGTCACTGCCAAGAAAGCAAGAATCACGAGGTTGGGAGGTGATGGTGTTAGGAAGTTTTTCCCAGGGTTGGGTGGTTTTTTCCTCTTGGAGCTGTGTAACCAGAACAAGCACCTGCTGGGCAGCGAAGGAGGCTTCTGTTCTTGGACATAAATAAAAGTGAGAGATGAACTCGCAGATAAGTTCCCACCCTTTAGGGTTTGGGGGTTATCGATATAGGGCAAAATAAATGGTGGGTAGGCTAATAAAGGGGAGGAATCTGCATGTAGATTTTCCATTTATCTGTGCACCTCTTCTTTGTTCCTTGTATGTCTGTTATGACAGTTAGCTGTCAAGGCACTGGGGCTATGTCTCTGGCATGCAGATGGCATTATAATGAAGGTAGAAGTTGTCTGGCCTGCTTTGCAACTGCATCTTAGATCCAGCCAGTTTCAGCCAGCCCAGAGGAGCTTCTGGCCTTCAGGCTTCCTGTCCTCAAAGATAACAAGACTAGGGCCAGGCATGCCTGTAATCCCAGCTGCTCGGGAGACTGAGACAGGAGATCCGAAGTTCAAGGCCAAAATCACATTTAAAAAGTAGCTCAGTGGTAGAGCATTTGCTTAGCAAGTGGGAGGCCCTGGGTTTGATCCCCAACACTGTTTAAAAAAAGTTATCAATAAAAAAGTAGAAAGGGCTAGGGGTATAGCTCAGTGGTAGAACACTCCTCATACCGGAGGTGGGGAAGTTTAAGCTTAGAAAAGAGCGTATCCTGCCTGCTCAGGCCTGCCGTCGTTAACCCAGGTGCGCCCTCGCTGTGTGTGAGCTAAGCGACTGACGGTCTTCCCTGCTTACAGCCTGAGGTGTGATCATGAGCAACAGGACCTCCCTGATGGCATCCCAGGGACAGATGCTACCATGTTAACTTTGCAGAGCCCCAGTGCAAGTCCCAAAAGTAACTTCCCTAGATAATGTACATATAGGCTGGCCAAAGGCCGGAAGTCCCTCTTCAGGAGGTCTGGCCCAAGCCAGTTGGATCTAAGGTGACAGCCATAGAGACCTCCAGACGCCTCTACTTCATTATAATAAAAACTTGAATATTCCTTCCCTTTGTTAGCCTATTTGCCTCCTCATTTCTTTTCTCTACATCTGTAACTTCCCAACCCCCAAGGGTTGTTGATTCAGGTAGGAAGTTGATTCAGAAATTTATCTCTCACTTCTATTCTTGGCCAAGAATAAAAGTATCTTTTGCTGTTCAGTTGGTGCTCGGTCTTATTACCAGTTCCACAGTTCTAAGAAGGAAAAAGAATTCAGTCTTTGGAGTAAAAAATCGGTTAACAGTCCCAACAAGTCAGGCCTGGCTTTTGTCATAAAGAGAGCAAACAGAGGTAGTGGAGAGAAGAAGAAATGGATTTAACCAGTACGGCTGTACTGGGAAGACAAGAGAGCGAGCGCCCCAGCCCTGTCTGGGGTGGTGACAAGAGCTCTTGGTTAAATAGAGGAAACATTGGGCAGAGGCTTAGTTCCATGTGTCAGTCGGTTTTCTGTTGGTGGGAAAAATGCTTGAGAAGAACAACGATGGAGAGGAAAGGTTGATGTTTGTTCATGGTTTCAGAGGTCTCAGTCCCCCTCAGCAGAGGCACTGCTTTGGGCCTGAGGTGAGGCAGAGCCTTCTGGGGGAAGGCACAGTGCAGGAGACTCGGGCAGAGCGTTGTGGAGGGAGACACATGCAGGAATGATGGACGGAGCGTCCTGGAGTGGGGTGCTTGCAGGAATGATGGACAGAGTGTCCTGGAGAAGGGTGCATGCAGGAATGATGGACAGAGCGTCCTGGAGGGAGGTGCCTGTACGGATGATGGACGGAGTGTCCTGGAGGGAGACACATGCAGGAAAGCTGGACGGAGCGTCCTGGAGCGGGGTGCATGCAGGAATGATGGACAGAGCGTCCTGGAGAAGGGTGCATGCAGGAGAGCTGGACAGTGTCCTGGAGGGTGGCACGTGCAGGAATGATGGACCGAGCGTCATGGAGGGAGGTGCATGCAGGAATGATAGCAGGGAGGCACGTGCAGGAATGATGGACGGAGCATCCTGGAGGGGGGCGCGTGCAGGAATGATGGATGGAGCGTCCTGGAGGGAGGCATGTGCAGGAATGATGGATGGAGCATCCTGGAGGGGGGTGCATGCAGGAATGATGGCAGGGAGGCATGTGCAGGAATGATGGACGGAGCATCCTGGAGGGAGTTGCATTTAGGAATGATGGACGGAGCGTCGTGGAGGGGGGCGCATGCAGGAATGATGGAGCTTTGTGGAGGGAGGCGCATGCAGGAAAGTTGCATAGCTCATGGCAGCTGGGAAGCAGAGAAGGGCAAAAAGTAAAGAATCAGGGACAAGATATAGTCCCCAAGGGCATGCTCCCAAAGACCTACTCCTGTAATTTCCACCACCTCCCAATAATGTCATCAGGTCACTGGTCCAGTGATGAGGTTAAAGCCCTTACGATTCAGTCACTTCCGAAAGCTGCACCTCTGAACTGCCGGGCGAGCCTCTGACTCGTGAGCCAGGACCTTACAGATCCAAACCACCAGAGTAAGCGTGAGTCAGCAGTCTTCAGACCCGGGCCCTGCTGACCACCGTCTCATCCTGACTGCGAGCAAGCTCTGGAGAAGTCCTGTTCCCAGGGGGTGACTGTTCCTCATTAGGGGCTGCCACACTTCGCGTCAGTGATTGTTCCTACTTGGGATGGTGAGCTCATCATGGGGTGAGCTGTCTACACGCTCTGCTCTTCCAGAGACTGCAGATTTAGGCAGTGGCTGGAGACTTCCAGGCACCACTCAGGATGTTTAACTCTTGTGGTTAAATATCCCTGCAAATCTTGAAGATACGTGGTTACTCTTTAAAAAAAAAAAAAAAAAAAAAAAAAGAGGGAGAGAGAGAAAGAATCAATTTTGTATTTTTTTTCATCTGGTCTTTGTTTCTCCAACACGTAGTTGTGTATGTGGTGCTGTAGTTCAAACCCGGATCCTCACGCATGCCAGGCAAGTGCTCCAACCACAGTGGCTCAGTGGTTACTCTTTCTTGGTGTCCTTAGTCATTTTTTTTTAAGTTAGGGGAGAGGGAGAGAAAGAGAATCAATTTTATTTATTTTTTTCTTCCGGTCTTTGTTTCTCCAACACTTAGTTGTGTACGTGCTGCCAGGGTTTGAACCTGGATCCTTGCGCATGCCAGGCAAGAGCTCCAACCACTAAGCCACTGCTTCAGCCCCTGGTATCCTCAGTCTTAAAGGCAGACAAGATAAATTAGGTATTTCAGGGCCAGTCAACTTTTGTATTACCTGTGGTTTTAAGCAGAAACTCCTTAAGCATTCGATTAACGTGCTTGGAGAGCCAAGTGGAATTCTGACCCAAAGTTTAAGTAATAAAGGAGAGAGAGAGGCGAGATGCCAGGCTTGACGCTGCTTACCCACTGGGCCTCTGCACACCCAAGTGAAGAGTCGGGACTTTTTAGCAAAAGCAGCCTCTGATCCTGGCCCAAAGTCAGTGTGGTTGTGCAGGTTGTCGATGGCTGGGCCCTAAAGACCAGCAGGCACAGCTGCCCACCAGGCAGGTCCTAGGGCTTCGGCCACTGCAGGAAGAGAAAACACCTGAATGCGTCACAGGAGTGTCTCAGAGGGAACGGGCAAGGAGGTCTAAAGGGTTTCAGGACCTGGGCTGAGCTGTGCTGTGAGGGATCTTTTAAGGTGGGTGTTAGTCCGTTTTCTGTTGCCAAACCCAGTATTACGGACTGGCTGACTTACAAAGAAAGGTTCATTTGGCTCATGGTTCCGGAGGTGCAAGGTCTAGGGTCACACCTGGTGTTGACCTTCTATGCTAGCAGAGTCCCCAGGCAGCAAGGGCATCCTGTGGCAAGAGTTAGGGAGCGTGCAGGTGTGTGTGGTTTCTCTCTTCTCATAGAGTCGGTGACTTGGGGTGGGTGGCACAGCATAGGACAAGGACCCAGACCAGTGGATCTTGGTAAATGAACTGCTAGCTTGACTCGTGAGCTAGTGAGAGAAAGAATCGGTGTTATTTAGCTTTTCATCTGGTTTTCCTGGCTCCAACACTTTGTTGTGTACACGGCACTGGGGTTCGAACCTGGGTCCTTGCACTCGCCAGGCAAGCGTTTTAACTGCTGAGCCACCGTCCAGTCCCACAAGTAAGCTACTTTAGTTGCTGTGCAGTTTTCTCTTGGGATTCAGTAGATCGTGGAGCAAGTGATTGTCTCTGCTCATTCTCCATTTTGTTTAACACAGGGATGGGAGAACGTGGCCCAGGTCACTACTGCTTAATGCGTGACGAGAAGGTGTTTGGTCCCCATTTTATTAAACACAGCAATGAGAAATTATATCATTTTCAGTGTGAACTACGTGGCTCAGTACCTGCCACAGTAAATGTTCAAAACTTCTTAGCTTTTATTACTCTTCTGTCAGAATCGTCAGCAATGAGTCTATCAGCAGAAACAATGCTAAACGAATCTTTTTTGGTACCAGGGATTGAACCCACGGGTGCTTAAGCCTTGAGCCACACCCCCAACCCTTATTAGTTTTTATTTTGAAACAGGGTCTCACTAAGTTGCTTAGGGTACTGCTAAGTTGCTGAGGCTGGCTTTGAACTTGCGGTCCTCCTGCCTCAGCCTCCTGAGCCACTGGGATTACAGGTGTGTGCCACCGCACCCAGTTAAATTGGTCATTTTTAGTATACAAGGGAAGAAGTGTCCATGAGTCAGGGCTCTTTTCACTTACAGGGCTGGGGATGTAGCTCAGTGGTAAAGCACCTCAAGATTCAATCCCTGGTTTAAAAACAAAAACATAAAACCAAATAAAGAACTCCTGTATGTGAAAGCCTGGGGCTGATTCCTGGCTCTAGGCAGAGCAGGGACCAGGTGCTCAACTGAGCTTAAATCAGGTCTCATGCAGACTCTGGTGGCTCTTTCTGGGTGATGTCCCTGACCCAGAAGAAGGGCAGGAGCCACATGACAAGGACTCTCACTCCAGATAGGGTTCTCCGCCCAGAAGGAGGGAGGACAGGCTGCTGGGCAGACTACCTCTGCCATGTATCCTGGACAGCTGTCTCTTGATCTGTATAAGAGGACCAGTGCCGCTTCATCCTGTAAAGCTGGCACTAAGCAGCGCCTCGCTTTGGTGGGTGGTGGGGAGGAGCACACTCACCCCCCCTAGGTGACAGCAGGCTGATTCTGGCCTAGGCACCCAGGACACCCTGCCCAGTGTGGCTGTGGCGACCCTGCTGGGTCAAGAGTTGCTGGGCCTGGCTTTTGTGTAACAAGTAAACTTAACCTGGAGACAGTATTGAGTCAGAAAACAGATAGGCAGATAGCGTAGCAGCGGGGAGCAGAGCAACAGGGCCCAAGGACAGCCCAGCCTCAGAATCACCTCTCATTAAAAACAGGAAACTGGTAGCTAAGCAGTTAGAGCGCTTGCCTGGCAGACGTGAGGACCTGGGTTCAAACCCCCGAACCACTAGGTGTTGGAGAAACAAAGGCCAGATGGAAAAATAAATAAAATTGATTCTCTCCCACTCTTTCACTCTCTCTTTAGGAAAAAAAGAAAGAAAAATTAAACTTACACCTTTCATGAGAAGAGGGACATATCTCAAGAGATAAATAAAAAACCTATACAGAGGTGAAAGAACAGGTGGCAGGTCACAGCTGGCAGGGTGTGGGTAGAAGGTCCTCTAAAATGGGGTAGAAGACCCCGTGCTACTGTGTGGGTTCTCAGCTCTGAGACCCCTCTTCCTGTCCTCTTTGCTTTACTTTGCTCTCTAAGCTTTCAGGTGGAAGCCTCGCTTGTGGCTGTACCTGGGAGTCGGCTCTAATTCTTCATCTCTAGTTCATCACTGTTAGACAAGGGGCCCAGGCTGTGGTGCAATGACCGCCTGGCTTTGGAGCTTCTCAACAAACCGTCTTACACATTGTAGAATGCGAGAACAGAGTGGCTGCATTTTTTTTGTTGCAGTTGTGACCGCCCTGAGCGTGTGCTGGCCATCCAAGGCACAACGCAGAATGACACTTCAGAATGTGGCTTCCCTCCGTGACGTGTTTGTGCAGTTCTGGGTGTACAAGTTCTTTAGTGTGACCTTGGACAGAAGTGTCCAGTGTGTGCCTCGCTCTGCACCCAGGCACTGGGGCACAGGAGAGGTGACCATCAAAAGGAAATCGCTGGGCTGGGGGTGTGGCTCCGTAGCAGAGCCCTTGCCTCGCATGGTGAGAGGGCCTGGGTCTTGTTCCCAAACCCCAGTTTTGCAAAAAATAAAGGGAAGGGGAGGAAGGGGAGTGATTACCCAAGGGTATCTTGGCAATGCGGGAAAATCTAAAATTATTTCAAAACAACGCAAGCTCCAAAGGTAGACGTGGGCTGAGATTAAGAAACCTGAAGACCAGTGTGGCTCGAGCTTAGTGAGAGTGGTGGAGAGAGGCGAGAGAGGATGGAGACTGGAGGTGCCTGGGCTTGACGTGGAGCCCAGCGAGGAGCTCAGATCTCGCTTACTGCAGGAAGCCACTCTAGTGTTGAGAGCATCACTTCGGCTGTCCTGAGTGACACAGGTTGCGTGGTGCCAGAGTGGAACCCAGAAATCCAGTTTAAAGGACTTCACAGTAGTTTGGGCAAAAATATGCTTTTGGTTAGCAGGCAGGGCTGATTGAGAGCACTGCAGGTCAGCAGGACTTACAGGTGGATTGGGGAGTGCATGTGCTGGTTAAAAGTGCAGCCAGGGCTCACCCAGTGTGCTGAGAAGGAGGAGACTGAAGGTCATCGTGTTGGAAAGGGAAGTTGAGCTCGCTTCACACTTGTGAAATCTGAGACACCTAGAAGAGAGAAGGAGCCAGCAAAGCTGGATACACAGCCATGGGATTGGAGAAAAATCAGACCACAGTTGTGGACTCCAGAAGAAGAGAGCGTCTTCAGAAGGAGGGGTAGTAACTGGAGGATGGCTGAGACGTGGGTCAGGGAGGATGGGGACCTGCCGGATTGGACTGTATGGAAGCCATGAGGGTGTGGTTAGGACGATGAGGGGGGACATCAGATGGGAGGTGAAGAGGATGGGGGCCAGGAGGTAGAGAGTGTGGATGGAGAGAACCCCCTGGAGCTCAGTAGTCAGTAGGGCAGTGACCAGTTAGAACTAAGGACCTAAGATGTTTATTGTTTTGATCTGTTTTAAGTTGGACTATTATCAGGGCCTGCATACCTGGTCATGGAATGATATAGCAGGCCCCCCCACCTTTTTTTGAGAGAGAGAATTGATTTTTATTTAGCTTTTCACCTGGTTTTCTTTGCTCCGACACTTCGTTGCGTACATGGTGCTGGGGTTTGAACCTGCATCCTCACGCATGCCAGGCAAGCACTTCAACTGCTGAGCCACTGCTCCAGCCCCAGCAGCTCCTCTTAAAGCAAGAGAGAGAAAGAGTAATTAGAAAGGGGAGTTCTTCGCGACCATTAGGCCAGAATAAATATCATAAATGAACTTGTTATTCTTTGAGAAGAGCCAGAGACCTGTCTTGTTTTTTTAAGGAGAGAGAGAGTGAACCAATTTTATTTATTTTTCCATTTGGCCTTTGTTTCTCCGACACTTAATTGTGTATGTGGTGCTAGGGTTTGAACCCAGGTCCTTGTGCATGCCAGACAAGTTCTCCAACTGCTGAGCCACCTCTCCAGCCCCAAGAGTGACACATTTTTGAAAGAGAAGTGGTCAAGGGGCTTAGGGACCAGAATGTTAGATGGACCATCCAAGGGGCTATTGAAGTTTCCCCAACAATGACAGAAATAAAAATCGGGAGAGAGATGATGAGCTGCTGCTCATTTGGTCTGAATGTGCACATTCTTAATCAATGAAATTGAATGTTAACAGAGAAGAATGCCTGTGTTACATAAACCCAGTCCACGTGAAAGACGGGGCGCATGACCTGGGTTCATGTTGTCCCTTGGGGTAGTAGTTGGGGACCCATCCGTATAGTTAAACACAAATGCCTTTCCGTCAGCAGATGCTGCTGTGGCTTCAGCCATGGTGTCTGCGTCTGCCCCCTCGGTTTACAGCGTGCAAGCCCTCTCTCTCCTGGCAGAGGTAAGTACACACCTGAGTGTGGTCCCTGTGGAAATGCTTGCCATCCCGAATCATTGCAAAGGCATGTGGTCATTCTCAGGTCCCAGGTGAGATCCAAGTCAGTGTGGACCTTGTATTAGTCAGCTTTCCATTGCTATGACAAAATACCTGAGAAAATCAACTCAGAAGGGCAGAGGTTTGTTTTGGTTCAAATCTCAGCGGTTTCAGCCCATGGTTGGTTGGTCCGTTGTTTATGGGCCTGTAAGGAGGCAGAGCATCATGGCAGAGGGGTTGTGGTGGAACAGAACCGCTCTCCTCATGGTGCCCAGGAAGCAAGGAGGTTGATGAGGGACCTTGGTCCTGATATCCCTTCTGAGGGCAGGTCCCCAGTGAGCTAGCGTCCTCCCACTAAGCCCCAGCTGCTAAAGGCTTCACCACTGCCACAAGTGCCACAGACTGGTGACCCAGCCCTCACCACGTGATCTTTGGAGGACGTTCCAGATCCAGGCATAGCAGGCCTCAAGCAGCAGCGTGGCTTTACCCAGTAGGCTGTGCTTTGAGGGCGACGTGTCTTGTCACTTGCCTCAGAAGACTTCTGTTCCCCGTCCCCTTCTGGTAGGTTCTGGCTTCTCTCCTGGACATGGTGTACCGCAGTGATGAGAAGGAGAAAGCTGTGCCGTTGATCTCCCGCTTGCTTTATTACGTCTTCCCCTACTTACGCAACCACAGGTAAAGACTTGTCCGTCTCATCCCACCGGATGCAGAAAAACGTGTGTGAAGTGAATCAAGGGTTTTCCTTGGAATTTTAGACATTAATACACATGAACGTGCTCATCTGCAGTTACGGCACGGGGCACTGCAGGGGAGAATGAGCGGGGACGGAGGGGGGATCCTGGACTAGCCTACTTTGTCAGCATCCATGCAAGCATGAATGCGTAACAGCGATTTCCTCCAAAGTGTAAGACTATGTCAAGCAAATAAAAAACGGGGGGAGTTTTCCTTGGAGAGTCGGGGGCCCTGACTTCTGCTCTTCACACCCCCGCTTAGCGCCTACAACGCCCCGAGCTTCCGAGCCAGCGCGCAGCTGCTCAGCTCCCTAAGCGGCTACGCCTACACTAAGCGCTCCTGGAAGAAGGACGTGCTCGACTTGTTTCTGGACCCTGCGTTCTTTCAGATGGATACGTCCTGTGTTCAGTAAGAACTGCTGTCCTGAGCAGCGTTTGATCCGTGCTGTGGTGATGTCATTAACTCCCCTGTGGAAATGGCAGCAGACCCAAAAGGAGAATCTCACTGAATGAAGCCAGCATGCGCTGGGAATGTGGCTGGGGCAGAGCACTGGCCTAGAACGCATGAAGCCCTGAGTTCCTAAAGAGCATGATATAGGGCTCTGGGACCCTTGTCCAGTGTGGCTTTATCTTTTTTGTTTGTGGGTTTGAGATGGGGTCTTGTTGTGTTGCCCAGGCTAGCCTGAGACTCCTAGACTCAGGTGATCCTCCTGCCACAGCCTCCCAAGTAGCTGGGACCAAGGCGTGTAGATACACCACACCACCGTGCTGCCTCACAATCTGAAATCAGCCAGCACTGAGATGGCAGAGCCCGCTGGTGACCCCAATCTCATGCCGAGATCTTTTGTTGGCTGGCTTTGGGGATCCACTGAGACAAGAGGAAGCAGTGCTTCCTGTGTCTTTCCCGGGAGATCAGGAAGCCCACCTGTTCCTGCCTGTCAAATGGGCCTTTCTTAAAGATGGGGGAGGTGCAGGGAGAGGCAGTGCAGATGGGGGCAACCTTTTTTTTTTTTCTATGGTACTAGGGATTGAGCCCAGGGGTGCTTTACCACTGAGCCACATCCCCATCCCTTTTTTTTGAGACTAGATTGCTTAGGGCCTTGCTGAGTTGCTGAGGCTGGCCTTGAACTTGTGATCCTCCTGCCTCAGCCTCCTGAGTAGCTGGTTGTACAGGTGTGCACCACCATACCTGGCTAGGACAGCCTTTTTGTATGACCTAAAAGTTTGTTCTGTCACCAGAAGGCTGCTTGGAGCCTCCATCCATGGTCCCTGTGCGTCCCAAAATCCACAGATGCTTAAGTATCTTATATAAAATGGTGTAGTTTTTGCATAAAACCTACACACATCCTCCTTGTACTTTAAATCATCCCCAGGTGACTTTTTTTTTGGGGGGGGGGCGTGTACTAGGGATTGAACCCAGTGGCACTTGAACTACTGAGCCATATCCCCAGCCTGTTTTTTAAAATTTTTTTTATTTGGAGACACGGCCTTGCTAAGTTGTTAAGGCTGCTTTGAACTTGTGATCCTCCTGCCTCAGCCTCTTGAGCTACTGGGATTACAGGCGTGAGCCACCACACCCAGCCCCAGATGACTTTTAGCACCTAACACAACGTCGATGCTAAGTAAATATTGTTATATTGAATTGTTCGGGGGATAATAGCTAGAAAAGGCTGTACATGTCCAATACAGACAGCTGCAGACTGGGTACATATGGAGGGCTGGCCTCCCAGAAGGAGGTGCTGTCTTCACCACCCGCCACTCTCCATCAGCAAAGCTAGGAGCTTCATCCTGGGTGCATGTGTTTGAGAGCAACCTTGGGAAAGCCAGAGGACCAGCCGGTGTGAGTCGGCCCCAGGGTCCGCTGGGCCAGGCGTTGTTCATCCCAACGTTAGGGTGATAACGAAAAGGTTTTCCAAGAAAGGGAAGTGTTGGCCTTTGCTTGCACAGAGGCTCACGTGTAGCGCCACAGCCTCTTGTGCGGGGACAGTTCAACAGGTCTTAGCACAAGGGCAGGTTATTCTCTTTGTGCTTTTACTTAGATTACCATGGATTGCAAGTTTGATTAATTTTGCTTTTTTTAATATCCAGTTGGAAGTCCATTATTGACCATCTTCTGACCCATGAGAAAACCATGTTTAAGGACCTAATGAGTAAGTTCTGTGTTCTTGTCACACGTTAAGGACCAAGGCCACCCTCACTGGCTTCTCCCCTGTTTCTGAACCCTACCCAAAGCTCTCATAAGCTAAGCCACAGCAGTGACGTGTGTGCAGCCAGTCCTGGGACTCCGAGAATGAGCCTTCCCTGATCTGTGTGTCCACCACCAGCCTCGACGGCCTTTGGTTCCCCCTTCAATGCTGGGGATTGAGCCCAGCACTTTTTTCATTTTTATTTTGAGACAGGGTCTCTCTAAGTTGCTGAGACTGGCCTTGAGCTTGGGGTCCCTGGGATTCCAGGCGTGCACCACTGTGCCCAGCTTGACACCTTTTTTACAGCTTCAGAGTGGAGAAATGCTTCTGAAAGCATCCGCTTCACACTTGACATTTCTGTTGAAAGTAATTAGTTTTTCATAACATATCAGGAGTTCTTTTCTGTACGTCAGATCCTCTTCTAATGGCCTGTCATTACATATTGTTAATGAAATGAGTGTTTTGTTATAATACACACGAGAATAATACGCACGCTGCACTTAATCAAGATTATGATTTTTCACTGGGGAAGCTGAGAATCCCCTCCTCATGGCCTCCTCACTGGGTGTCATTTGTGTGTATCTCTGTTGCTGAGAATCCCCTCCTCTGGCCTCCTCTCTAAGTGTCATTTGTGTGTATCTCTG
>PVKS010048954.1:0-12186 GCA_004027875.1 Aplodontia rufa | reverse complement strand
TTTTTTTTTTTAATGAAAGTTTTACTTTATTTTATTTTATTTTATTGATTAGATGGATATAGAGATACAGTTGAGGGAGAAACATTATCAAACATTCAAGAACCAATGTATATATACTTAGTTATCCAGAGCTAATGCCATATCATGGATGCCCATCTTGGGTTCCGCCTGTTGCTGTTTCCCCCAGAAGAACTCCTGAGTTAACTGGATATCTGGTGGAGGTCAGAGATCTCCTTCTGAGATGATTCCCCCATATTCCCACCTTCCAGTCTCCTAGGAGTTCTTCCTTCACCCTCCCCCCATCCCCCATCCTACACCTCCATGTATCCTAGGGAGTCATCTCCCTGTTGCGTTGAGAATCATACAATTTGAAGTTATTGTTAGCTTTGCCATCTAATCTACTGCTTCCCCAGGTATTCTAGCTTCCACAGATGAGAGAAACCATTCGGCCCTTGAGTCTCTGAGATTGGGATACTTCACTTGGCATAATTCTTTCCATCTCCATCCATTTGGCTGCAAAAGCCATAATATGAAGATGGTTTTTTAAGACTGGAACACAGCCTTGTATTTGGAAATGAGGTGTTGTAATGAAAAGCTAAGTGTGTGGCACTGGCCGTGATACTGGATGGAAGCCACACCTGAAGGATGTAATTAATGCAGGCTAAGGACATGGACGTTCTTGGGGGAGGGTCTGAGAACATGGATAAATGTGTCATTGGAAACTGGAGCAGAATGCATGTGGGTTATGGACCGAAGGGCAGTTAGCAAATCTATTGCCTACTGTCTATGAAAAACAAGGGTAATTCACCATCTCAGTGTCTAAGGAGTTTTTTGGAAGAATGTAGGAAGTGCCACCTGGTCCCTTTGCTTTCCTTTGAGAAAATATAAGAGTAGAGCGATGAATTAAATACGGATGTTCAATTTTCAAAAAGAATTTAGAGGAAGCGTGATGGACTGTTTGAAATAAAACTCATCTCCAGTCTCTCATCCCTGGTTTGCCCCAACAGAACATTTTCAAAATAAGAAATTGCTTGGTTGCAAGGATTCAAACCAGTGTTTTAGTAAAAAAAGAGAGAAGATTAAAAAGCTGTTCTGTGTTCTACCAGCCTTAGGGCTTCCTCCCAGGTCGTCCCAGTTAAACAGGACTGCTAAGGAAGTTGTGTTATCCCAGCTTTGGAGAAGGGGAGGCCAGAAAACAGAGGACCTGGCTCAAGGAGGATGTGTGGATGACTTTTAATGGATTTTGGTACACAGGAAGCCCACCTTTTTAAAGAAGTAACTACATTATGTCATTTCCTGTACTGAAAGCCCAGAGTTAGAAAAAAAAAAATGAAGAGAGAGGAAGCTGGGGACACAAAGTGGTATGGCATTTGCTTAGCCCACCTGCTTTTACTCTCTACTGACCATAATTGGGCTCGGCCATTTGACTTGCTTTGCTAAGAGGACATCACTGAATGCAACAAGAACCTAAGTTTAAAAAAGTATTTGTTTGCTGGTGTTGGCCTCTTGGAGACATAGGAAGTAGTCAAGTCTCATTACTCACCACCAGACCCACCGAAGGAAAGTCAGATGGACGAGAAGAGCTTCCCCCTCTTCGTTCAGTTGTGAATCTAGTGTCTTTCTGGATTAGAAAGGATTCAATATCTTGTTCCACTGGGGGTCCAGAGAGGAATCGGAAAGGTTTAGTCATGGGAGCACCCGGCCAGCATGAGAACTGCAGGTATCTGAAAGGTAACAGAATAGACAGCCATGATCAGCCAAGTGGCCATGCCAGGCCCAATGGCTGAACGCCACACCTGTAAATAGAATGAAACTTTCTAACAAATGTCCGTGTGGAGCCCACTGTCTTCCCAGACATGCTGATGACTTCTTACTGAAAACGACTGTGACCGGCTCCAACTCGTTGCCATCCAGGTAAACTCCTTGGAAGGAGGCCCCATTCGGACAGATGGAGGCTGAGCACCCCAGCTTCCCTGTCTCTGGTGTAGGACACCTCTGAGTTGTTCTACCTGCCCACTCTTGGATGAAACCTGTTGGCTTCGTTCTTCTTCCTGGTCCTGAACCCCACAAGCCGTCTGGGACTTCCCAGGATCTAGACCATCCTCTTTTCAGGGTCTGCCTTTAGGGGAACCAAACTGAGACATTCACCAAAGAAGAAGCTGAGTACAGCCAGATCACCATACCCATAGGTATCAAATTTATATATTCAATCAGTCTCAGATCATAAAGATGGGGGGGAACTCATCAATACTGAAAAAGTACAGACTGTTTTCCTTGTCATTATTCCCCAAGCAACACATAATATCTACGCTGTGTCAAGTGTTTCAGGTAATCTAGAGGTGACTTAAAGTGTACTAGTGGATATACATAGGTTCCATGTTAATACTATATCATTTTACATTAAGGACGTGAACATCTGAAGCTTTGGATATGCAGAGGTCCTGGAACCAGTTCCCCATGGATACTGAAGAACAGCTGTACTAGCTTTCTACTGCCATGCAACAAGCTGCTATAGACTCAACAGCTGAAAACGACGCATTCGTGTTACCGAGTCCAGGGATCAGAGTCCAGCAGGCACGGTGGGTTCTCCACGCAGGACTTGGCAGGCCTGGGCTATCCCATGCTCTAGAGCTCAGCAAGATCCAGCTCCTGGCTGTTCAGAGAGGCTGTTCCGTACTCTGGGAGACTTCCCACTGTTCCCTGACACTTGGCCCCTTCCACAACACGGTGGCCATCCTTCAAGTCCATCGGAAGAGGTCTCTAATGCTACAAGTACACAAGCTCTTCTGTCACCAGTTGGAGAAAATGCTCTGCTTTAAAAGGGCTCAGCTGTTTAAGGGAGGCACACACAATCTCCCTATCTTGAGGTCGACCAATTTGGAACCTTAATTACATCTGTAAAATCCTGCGACAGCTGTACCTAGATTAGTGTTTGATCGAACAACTGGGAAAAAGTGTGTGCTCCAGGTCAGGTGAATCTTTGGGCCATCTTACAATTCCACCTCACGCAGAGACTGGGAGGGGAAACAGCAGGGCCTCCAGAATTAGATGAACTTGTGTTTATCATAGGGCAAGGGACTTAACAGCTCATTTATTAGTAAGCGCTGTGCTGTAGTGCCTAGTGGTCAAACTGATATCTTTTAAGGAGTGAAAGTAACATATGTTCCTTCTAATTAAAAAAAAGTATGTGTTGGGACTGGAGCGGTGGCTCAACAGTTATAGCACTTGCTTAGCATGGGCAAGTACATGAGTTCGAACCCTAGCACCACGTACAAATGAAGTCTTGGAGCAATGAAAGCCACATGAAAAACTAAATAAAATTGATTCTCTCTCTCTCTCACTGTCCCTCTCTCTTTAAAAAGAAAAAGTATGTATATACATATACAGATGTTACATTAGAAGCAAATTATTAATGGTGGTATTAAAGAAGTAGCAATGAAATCTAGTGGTATCAAATGCAGTTGTCCCTTGGTCTCTGAGGGGATTGGTTCCAGGACCCCTTGGATACCCAAATTTGCTCCAGTATCTTATATATAATGGCATAATATCCCATGTTACCTGTGCACATCCTCCTATGTAGTAAATCTTCTCTAGATTAATCATAACACCTGATACAAAGTAAATACTCTGCAAATGGCTATTATGCTGAATTTTTTAGGGTATCACAATGAGGAAACAGTCTGTACATATTTAGTACAGATGCAAATTTTGTTTTTTAATATATTTGATCCATGACTAGGTAAATCCAAGGATAGGGACACTGCAAGTATGCAGGGCCAACTGTAAAAACAGAAAGAAAAGAATTCCTGAAATGAACCTTATATCACATTTTAAAACGATGCCTACTACTACATCTTTTTGATACTACAAGTAGTAACTGATTACAATGACCATCATTTCCACACCATCAAATCAAATCCTTCTGGGATTTCTCTGGGAAACAATGAATGGAGTCAGAAGAACCAGGGACAATTTAGGGATCTTCTGTAGATCGCCGGCCAAAGAAGTGAGGAGGCCCCAAGGGACTGGACGTTCCCAATCGTTTAAACTTTCTAGATCCAATGGACACTTAAAAAAAAAAAGTGCCTCAGCTTGTTCTTTGATTGCTAAGAAAAGGCTTTTGTTGTTGTTGTTGTTGTTTTGGGGGGTTGTTTTGTTTTGTACTGTGGATTAAAACCCAGGGACACTTTACTGCTAAGCTACATCATTTTTTTATTTTTGAGATAGTATTGCTAAGTTGCTGAGGGCCTCACTACATTACTGAGGCTGACCTTGAACTTGGGATCCTCCTGCCTCAGACTCCCAAGTAGCTGGAATAACAGGTGTGCACATTACAGATGGTTGTCATGGAACCCAGTAAGGTGGATTTTTTTTTTAATCTCTCCTTTTGCAAAGACTGTGCTTGAGAAAGAGATTAACACGATGCTGCTGGTGAACAGGGAGGAGCAGTTTATGCATCAGAAGCTGAAACACTGGCAATGTGAGGCGGGGCCCTGGCAAGACCTGGGATTGCTGAAGGGGCCTCACCTGAGCAGCCCTTGGTCTAGGCCTTTGTGGTTCACGACTCTTCCACCTTTTCACTTGCATTTGCTCCAAACCTCTCCCTCGTACACTTTCAGAAGGCAGAATTATTTAGCTCTGCATAGCTTAACTGGCCTCCTTGTCATGGGGAGGAAAGTATCGATGTCAGCCTTTCCATCACTGCCATTTGTCTTCAAAGTGAAGCAGAAAAGATCTCAGGCTCTGGGGCTCCTGGGGGAGATGACCAGCACTCTTTCTGTACAAGCTTGGCCTGATGAAGGGCTGCGAGGCCCTCCTTGACCATCCAGATCCTGGTGACGTATGAGAAAAGCCTTTGTTCAGAAAGTAGGTAACAAGGAAGCCAGAAAGTGGCAAAGTACAGGGACACACTCTCCATGGTCCCTGGCACCTCATGAAAGCAGCCAGGCTCCTGCCCTGTGTGGTGCAGAGGTCATTCATTGACCTAAAGACGCTTCGGGGTTGGGAGGGAGGAGGAAGCTTCAAGTGGTGCCTCCACTTGCTGCTTAGGAGTAAGTTCATGTCTATAGCAGCACCCTTCCTTGCCATAGACCACCTCATAGACCAGGGCAAGGACTACAATAAAGAACCGAGCTGGACGTGGTGCTGCATGCCTGTAACCCCAGCACGCAGGAAGCCAAAGCAGGAGGATCCTAAGTTCGAGGCCTGCCTCTGCCACTTAGCAAGACTGTCCCAAAAAAAAAAATTAACAAAGGGCTGGGGATGTAGCTCAGTGGTAGAGGGCCTCTGGGTTCAAACCCCAGTACTGCAAAATCACAAAACCAAAAACAATAGCGCAGTGTGGGTACAGTAGTAGAGGGCATAAAGAAGGGAGCTTATTTACCTAATAAAAGCATGACAGAGAAAGTGACTGTTAGCTTTCTGGTGCTGTAATAAAATGGGGGGGATAAACAACTTATAAGGAAGAAAGATTTATTTTTGCTCACAGTTTTGGAGGTTTCAGTCCGTAGTTGGCCGGCTTGTAGCTTTTGGACCTGTGATAGCCTGGTACACTGGGGTAGGCCCACAGTGTGAAAGACACCTCATGGTGGCCAGGAGGCAAAAGCGAAAAGAAGAACAGGATCCAGGGTCCCGATATTTCCTTCAAGGGCACATCCAGTACCCAACTTCCTCCCACTGGGCCCTATGGGTCAAAGGTTTCACCCCTTCCCACTGCAGTCGGGAGCAAGCCTTGAACAGATGGGCCTTTGGGGGACATTCCAGATCCAAATTACAGTGATGATGTTGGTTTTAAGTCCTGATTCTTAAAGAATAGCTCCCAGAGGGAAGGAGGGAGGGAGAAAAGGGAGGTAGAAGAACAAGAGGAGGAGAAACTAAGATTTACGCAGCACTTACCACGTGGCAGGTGGTATTGTAAGTGCTTTCACATGATAGACCCTTTAGTCCTTGTAACAACCTAGGGGTTTACTACAGTTGATTCTCAGTATCATGGTAAGTGGGTTTCAGAACCCCTACGTATGCCAAAATCCTCAGACATTCCAGTCTGAGAAAATCGCACTGTTTCCTTTTAACCTCACACATCTTCTCGTATACTTTAAATTTTCTCCAAATTACGTATAATCCTTAAGACAATGTGAATACTATGCATGTCAAACTGTATTGTTTAGATAATAATGAGGGGAAAAGTACCTACGTATTCAATAGAGAAGCAATTTTTTTCCACATATTTTCAATTCATGGTTGGATGAATACACAAATAGGGAGTGTTATTATTCCTACTTTACAGATGAGGCAACAGAGGCACAGAGAGGGTCAGTAACTTGACTTGGTCGTAACTACTAAGAAGCAGGGGCAGGATCTGTACCTTCTCCATCAGTCTCTAGGCCCTGTGCTCTTAACCAGTCAGGGAATGGGGGAAGTTCATTCCACTCATGTGAACCACCATGGGCATGTGAAGCCCAGAGCTTGCTCAGAGAATTCAGTGTGGTGTGGACATTCTAGATTATAGAGAGAATGCAAGCAATTACGAGAAGATGACTTGTCTGAGAATTTGTGAGATTATGTCTGATTTGCATCATGGCATATTAAGAGTCAGCATTTCTTTATTCTTAATCTCAAAAGCAAAAACTCAAAAGTTATATTAAAAAGGAACAAAGACCTAAACAACTCATAAGTGAGAAAAAAAGGAAGTTAATTCATTATACATAAACAGAGGGGAAAACACATCTAGAGAAGAATGGAAAGATATCTGTGCTCTTTAATACTAATTTTTCAAATTTTCTAATCAGAATATATGCATATCAGGTGTATCTATGTAATTCATATATATATATATATATATATATATATATATATATATATATATATATAAATTTTTTTTGGTACTAGGGATTGAATCCAGGAGTGTTTAACCATTGAGCCACATCCCCAGCCCCACCCCTTTTTTGAAAAAGAGAGGGACAATGAGAGAGAGAGAGAGAGAATCAATCTTACTCAGTTTTTCATGTGGCCTTCATTGCTCCAGTACTTCGCTGAATACATGGTGCTAGGGTTCGAACTAATGTATTTGTGCATGCCAGGCAAGCACTGTAACCGCTGAGCCACAGCTCCAGCCTCTCCCCAGACCTTTTTATATTTTATATTTTATTTCGAAACAGTCTCACTAAGTTACTCAGGGCCTCACCAAGTTGTTAAGGTTGGCTTTGAACTCATAATCCTCCTATGTCAGCTTCCCAAGTTCCTGGGATTACAAGTGTGCACCATCATGCCCAGTCATATTTTTGAGGGATACAGTTTAATGAGAATTGGACATCCAACCCATCTTCAGTTATAAAGGCCCAGACTGGTACTTATAATAAAAATGGACATCATGCAATCTAGAAGGTGGCTAAAGGGGCTGGAATGGTGGCTCAGCAGTTACAGCACTTGCTGGCATGCGTGGGGATGCAGGTTCGAACCCCAGTACCATGTACACAACAAAGTGTCGGAGCAACAAAAATCAGATGAAAAACTAAATAAAATTGATTCTTTCTCTCTCTCTCACTGTCCCTCTCTTTAAAATAAGAAGTGGCTAAAAAACATTACTATCTATTGATTCAAAATTATTGTTGTCATCTGATGCAAATACTTGCAAGCTTTGTTGAATGTGTGATTCTATAAGTAAATTAAACTGAGGTTCATGTCTCTGCTTTAGGTAAATTTTTTTAAAATTTCTGTTTAGGGCTGGATCAGTGGCTCAGCGGTTTCAGCGCTTGCCTGGCAAGCACAAGGACCCAGGTTCAAACCCCATCACCACATACACAACTAAGTGTTGGAGCAACTAAGGCCATGTGAAAAACTAAATAAAGTTGTTTCTTTTTCTGTCTCTCTCACTGTCCCTCTCTCTTTAAAAAAAAATTCTGTTTAAAGCATCTTAAGTGCTTTAAAGCAAATTCCTTCACCTTCATGGGTGCTTTTATTATGCAGTAGCAGGAGGGCACACGGGATGGGTTTCATGGGAAAGAGAAATTGGGATTGTCTGGGCCTTCTCTGACAGCACCAACCAAGAGGATGAGAGACTGTTCCGTAGAAATGGAGACAATTTTATTACCAGGATGGTTTTCGAGTTTTCATTATTCAGCAGAGGAAACTAATATACTCCAAATTTTAGGACCCTGGTAATCAGACAAACTAAATCCATTTCAAATAGATTGTGTGTTGCCTTTAGAGAGGCCATCAATTAGCAATTAATTACTTAACAATTAATTAATATGTGGTCCTTATTGACAGGGTAATGTTCACTAGAGCATTCTCACCAGAGCCCTTCCTGTTGGAACCCTGGGAGGGCAGTCAAAGGCGACAGGTAGACAGAAGGGTAAGATCCCAAGTCCTTTCGTAAAAGACACACGTCAAAGCCTTCCACCAGGGAACCCACTCTCTAAATTTTGTTATCACCACCCCACGATGACTCAAATGCTGTCACTGACCTCAGGTCTAAATCAGGAAATGACCTGTGACTGAAGGACATCAGTGTCCCTTGCCATCACCTGACCAACTGCCAACAGAGCTGTCCCCTTTTTGACACAAAGAAAAATAGATAAGGTTGGGTGGGGGGGGGCAACTTTTCCTCTTCAGAGGCCTAGTCTAGGGAAGGGGAGAACCAGTTGGTTCCATTTCCTCCTGTTATCCGCTTGGTGCTATACAAAATAGTGTTGCTTTGTGACCGCATGTTGGGAGGGAACCGGAACTCACAGCCCTCGGATAAGTTACCCTGGGCAAGGCAATAGTTGAACATCTGCATGTGTCCCTAATTACACACTAATAGACCTCCTAGGCAGGCATAGGACCAGCAGGAAGGCCTCGGCTGGTTGGCAGGATTTGGGAAAAAACCTGCTGCCTCTAATCCACAAAGCAGATGGTCTTTAGGTGCTCAACCCTGAATAGCAAAAGACATCATTTATTCCTTCACTGCTCTTCACTCAAGGTGCAGTGCACATACAGAGCCTCTCAGCCTCACGTCCAAAAATAGATTTCCATTTTTTAAATATGGAAATACAAGCTCAGAGAAGTGAGGTGACCTGTTGACTTCCCACTAGGAAGCACCAGAGCCCACTCATTCCAAGGGGAGATCAAGTACCCGAAGAGCAGGTGATCTAATGCCTACTTCTTAGGGGATTCCAGGTCACCAGGATCATCCCTTCTGGGTCTCATTATCTGTTCCTGTTGGCCTTAAACTTCCACCTTAAATGAAACAATAAAAACCAACAGGTAATTATCTCCAGAAAATCCTTGTGAAATTGTGTCATCAGTGATATCACCTGGAGCAGAGCCAGCTGTAGAATTGGAGGCAGGGGTGGGGTGAAGGTGGAGGCCATGTCCTGGACCCCCAGGGATAGTATCAGCATGACTCACTGTCCAGTAGGGACCCGGAAGCTTGTGCAGGGGAGAGAGGGTCAGGGGTAAAGCATCTAGGACACCTATCCCCACCCTGAGAGAAGGCACCAGGCACCTGCCTGCCGGGGGTGTTAGGAAGTCCATCTTACAAAAGCAAGGCTGACTGGACACAGCTAAAGCCAAGAGACTATCCCCAGGTGACTGGATTTTTGCTTCCACCTCCGATATAGACCATCTCTTAAGATCGCAAGTAAAACTTCTATCGATGATGAGGGCATCATCTTGCACTTTACAGAGGTATTTTTTAATCCCTTTCATCTGTAACTCATTTCTCCGCCCACCATTACGTCACCGTGGGCTGGGCGGTTTCCCCAGGTATAAAAGCCTAGCTGCACGCTGCTGGCATTGTGGGTCTCTGCTGAACTAAGCCCTCTGGTCCACAGTATACTCTTCCACCTGCTACAACGTCGACACCATGCGTGAAATCGTGTACATCCAGGCAGGCCAATGCGGCAATCAGATCGGCGCCAAGGTGGGCATGTTGCTGGGGTATGGACCCTGCATGGCATAGGTCAGGGCCAGGGGTCCTAAGGATGAGAGCAGAATCAGGAACTGAGGTCCCCAAGGAGTCTGTGGTGGCCCCTAGCTGCCCAGATGGTGCGTTCCACGGGCTGGTATGATCTGCCAGCACGAACATCACTGTACAGCTCTGTGTGCCTTTACTCATAAGCCCTTTGAGTAACCGTGGGACACATTCCTTCTGTGGGCACAGTAGTGAGCCCACGAACCTCTTAATGGCTGGTTTTGTCCACTGCCACACGAATGCCTTCCCAAGATCATGCCTACCCTCACTCATCCCCTGCCAGGGTCAACATCCAGAGACAAACACGTACATTTCAGCACATTAACCTGAGCTGCTAAAAGCTGCGGGGTTTGTGCCAGGAGTGGGACCACCTGATCCCTGGTCCTGCCAGAACCCAGCCAGGGACCAGCCCATCTATCAGCAGGGATTCAGCAACACTCAGCACTGCCTGGAGGAATGACCCTCTGCATCTATGGCGTCCTAGTAGAGGATCTGTGTTGACCCCTCCTCTTCCAGTGCCCTCCTAGTCCTTCGGTCTGTGGCTATAACATAACTCCCGCTGTGCGGACTTCCAAGCTCCTAGGAGGCACTTGCTAAGGGCCAGCAGCTCTCTAGTCTCTGTTGGGACTCAACTGACCGTTAGGGCCAATGTTGCAAGGCGATCCTAGCGATAGAATGCTGGGCCATGGCATAACTCTTTTTTCATTTCAGTTTTGGGAGGTCATCAGTGATGAGCATGGCATTGACCCCACTGGCAGTTACCATGGAGATAGTGACTTAAAGCTAGAGAGAATCAATGTGTATTACAATGAAGCATCTGGTGAGTATTGAGATGTTAACCTTCCTTCCCATAGTGTGCCAGAGGAAATGTCCTAATACATACAAATATATCATACAAATGATAAATGCTTTTTGCATTTATGCCACCATTAAAAAAATACGTACTTCATGGTTCCTTAGTAGTCCTGTTTGATGTGACTAAGCATGCTCGGCAATTTTTTTTCTTCCTTTATGTCAAATATTGGGATTTTCTGTAACAAATTCTTTGAGAACTACATAAACCATGGCCCTGCCTATGATTTCTTCGCCAAGCTCTTGCTCTTGCTTCCACAGGCAACAAATATGTACCTCGGGCCATCTTGGTGGACCTGGAGCCAGGCACAATGGACTCGGTGAGGTCAGGACCATTTGGCCAGATTTTCAGGCCAGACAACTTTGTGTTTGGTAAGTCCACATGGTCTATGGAAGCTGATCAAATGACTCTCCTTCTTCCTAACAGTCACGCTTCACAGTTGTGTGTTCAATGCCGAGGAGACACTGTGTCCGCAGATGGCCGGAGTTCTAACCTAACCCCTCCCAGACCACGGAGGGTGGAATCTCTGGTCACTCTGACATCCTCCCCATTAGATCAGGGGCTTCATATGGGCCTGCAGAGGCTTTGCTACCTTACAGCAGCCTCTGAAGGGAAAGAATCAAGAGCAATAAAAGCTCCTGATGAGGCTTAAGGAGCTACAGGTATCAACTTTAAGTCAGTGAACGCCAAAAGCACAGCTTGTGACCAAGATTTAAACACCAGGCCCTCCCCTTTGTATAATTGTGCCTAATTAGTGTTGGATTTTGTTAAACATTTTCTCTTCCTTAACTTTTTATTAATTTCAGATGATCCCTGGCTTTTTTTTTTTTTTTTGAGGGACAGTGAAAGAATTTAGTTTTTCATTTGGTTTTCATTGCTCCAACACTTAGTTGTGCAGGTGGTCCTGGGGTTCCAACCTGCATGGTAGGCAAGTGCTGTTAAGAGCTGAGCTACCACTCCAGCCCCAATCACCAGCATTTTTTAAGGCAACTGATATATTAAATCTTTCCAGGTAGTCTTTTGTTAACTAAGACTATCTTAAAAAGTTAGAGTAGTTCTTCCTTCTCTACAGTCCAGATGACGGAATCCAGAGTCCTTGAGTGCCCGTGTCTAATAAGCTCTTTCCCTTTGCAGGCCAGAGTGGTGCAGGGAATAACTGGGCAAAGGGCCACTACACAGAGGGAGCCGAGCTGGTGGAGTCCATCCTGGATGTGGTGAGGAAGGAGTCGGAAAGCTGTGACTGCCTCCAGGGATTCCAGCTGACCCACTCGCTGGGTGGTGGCACTGGGTCAGGCATGGGCACCCTGCTCATCAGCAAGATCCGGGAAGAGTACCCAGACCGCATCATGAACACGTTCAGCGTCATGCCCTCGCCCAA
>PVKS010048953.1:0-12189 GCA_004027875.1 Aplodontia rufa | reverse complement strand
GCATCAGAATACAAAAATTAAAAGGGTCAAGGCACTGTGGACTTAAAAATATATAGGGAAAATTGTTGGGGGTCTGGTTTTTACCCCATTTCATTAGCTGCCCCAGAATCATCTTGTTGCTGTTTGTATAGGTTTTTCGAGAAAGGTTGCTATTTTGCACTTTAAGTTTGTTAATTCTGACATAAAAAGAAAACTCAGGGTGAGTTAGAATGTGTTTACATAGAGGTTTTTAAGTTGTTTTTCAGAACCTTTGGTAGCTTCCTAGGGAGAAAAAAATAAAAGGAGATACGGATCGGGGAATAAAACCTGCCGGTCCCGCTTCGGTGTAATTAGAGAGACTTTGACATCTTAGCTGTGGTTGCTGTAGCAGTGGCGGACTCTGACGGTGGCTGCCGGGGCTGCTGCAGCCCTGGCGGTGACTGTGCCAACAGCGGATTTTGAATGCCTTGTCCAGCTCAACTAAGGAGGCTTTCACAAAACAAGGAGCTATAGATCAACACCTGTACTCTGGACTATTGACTGTGAACCAACGAGTTGATCCACTGCAAGAACAAATGGACATTTTGATGGACATTGGGTCTATGTGTATTTGTAGCCTGCCTGGGCTGAGCAATCTGGCTAAGTCCTGGGGAGAAGTGGCCAGTGTCATCATTATTGTGTGCTTTGTGATTGGTCTTGCGGTAAAAAGGCTTTTAGTCATGGAAAGGATCAAGCAAGCTTGTGCTACTCTGAGTTGATGACCATAAGTCAGCAATGACATGGATGGCTCAGGCTCAAGGGGCTGGTAGTCAGTGATGGGGAAATCCTTTCAACCCCCTTATCAACCTAAGACAGGAAGGGTGCCTTACGCTGCACCTTATTCCAATGACGGGTGAGAAAGGGGAGGTGTGAATGGAAAAACCTAAGACAGACACAGTCACCTGCTTGTCTTTCTCCTCTCAAAGAAAATAAAAAAGGAGGATATGTTGGAGACCGGACTCCGACATGAGGCCCAGCTGGCTTGTAAAAGATTTGGTGGTAAACAACTCTGTCCCAGCTGGCTTGTATCTTCCTTAGTGATGTAATGCCTGACCGCATGATTAAACCAGTAGGCCACTCATTTGTTACAATTGTATAAACGTGTTTGCACTGTACCCCTATTGGTTGTTGTAATGGAAAAATAGAGTAGCGACTAGTCAGGTAGGAGAAAGCAAGTAAGCAAGCAGCAAGCAGCTCGCAGCTCTGTCCTGAAGCAGAAGCATAAAAGCAGCATGGTAGAAGCAGAAGAAACAGCAAAGAAGCAGCAGCAGCAGAGACGGCGGAGAGATCAGCAGCGGTAGAAGATGCAGGTAGTAGCCCCGGCCCCAGAAATAGGGACTCTAGCATAGCAGTAGAAATGGGGACTCTAAATGTGAATAGCCTTGACTCTAAAAAGAATGTTTTAAGGGCCTTGCCTCTAAGAGAGGGAAGGTGGGAAGCACTTGGAGGCCTTTAGCCACAGTAAAGGGAGAAATAAAGTGCTTGGAGGACTCAGGGCCTTTGGGTCTACTTCATTCCCAGTCAGCCGCCGAATGAGAGCTGTCTGGTTCCTGCCAGCTGGGACCGGACAGCAATGTACATCCAACAGACCAGACGAGAGGAGAGTCCTAAATAGCTTGGCATCTTTCATAATAGTTCACCAGCCCAATTGAGAATAACTATGGGAATTATGAGAGTCATTTGCCCAATTAAAAGTTGGAGAATGCATGTTACCTATAGTAAGTCCTGTGAGGAATAAAAATTGAAGTTTCCCAACTGACTGTAAAGGTTAAATTCCTCACTTGGAGGAGACACTGTGGGGAATGAAATAAAAATTAATCAAGACAAGTATAAAGGCTAAAGAACAGAGAAAGAGCAAGTGAGCCAGAGATTATAATATATATTGATTATATGATCTTACAATATAGAACCAATAGAAAATAAATGAAAGTAATTATAACTAGTTTCAGAAATTGTTATTTGTAAGATACTATTATATCAGTATTCAGAAATCATTTATGTATGTAATTTGGGATAAAGCAAATAAACAATTGTGGGATAGTCTTATCACCCATGTCATTAAGAACCAAGATTCTTTGTGTGGAAGAAAAGAAAGAAATGTAATGTGAAATAAATTAAGCAAAAGATTAATATTGGTATGATTAGATTATTAGTTTTATTCTTCATATCCTAGAAATGCCCACTAAGAAACCTAGAATATGACCAAACTAGTGAAAATGAGCATCCTTCAAACCTATATTTTTTTAAGAGGGAAGGACAGTGAGAGACAGAAAGAGAGAATCAATTTTATTTAGTTTTCCATGTGGTCTTCGTTGCTCTGACACTTCACTATTTACATGGTTTAGGGGTTCAAACCTGTGGACTCACGCATGCAAGACAAGTGCTGTAACCACTGAGCTACCACTCCAGACCCTCAAACCTATATTTTGATTTTTAAATATAACTTCTCCTTTAATGAAACCCAAAACTTCTTGGAGAAATGACTGATTACAGTTTCTGGGGTAGAAAATCTTTAAAAAATGATGTGAATCTTGTCATTCCAGATAATAAGGAAACTATCAATGGTCACTAAAGTCTTACCAAAAAGTGTTAAAAGGTCTGGAGCAGTGGCTCAGTGGTTACAGTATTTGCCTGGCATGGGCAAGGACACAGGTTCAAATCCCAGCACCACATACACTATCAAGTGTCGGTGCAACAAAAGCCACATGAAAAAACTAAATAAAATTGATTCTTTCTCTGTCTCTCACTGTACCTCTCTTTAAAAAAAATGTGCTAAAAGCCTTTCTGAAGATCATAGGAGTGACATTTTGAGATTTAAAAATAACAAACATTTTAATGGAACAAAATCAATCTGTTTATTATTTTTTTAGAAAGGTGGAGGGAGAGAGGGAGAGAAAGAGAAAGCATCACTTTTTTTATTTTTTCATCTGGTGTTTCTTTCACTGACAGCTGTGTATTTGATACTAGGGTTTGAACCCAGGTCCTTGAACACACCAGGCAAGTACTCCAACTGCTGAGCCACTGCTCCAGCCACAATCAATATATTTAAATCTATGATTCATGATATTAGGATGATAAGAATCTAATTTACTATCTGGAAATTTGGGTAAATGAAAGAAAAGAGTCAAATGCTTTTTTCACCTTTCCTATACAAGTGATAGGTGCAAAGAATATCTTATGAAATTATTCACTGTAGCTAAGCAGGATTTATCCCAGATATGGAAGGCTGGTTTTTCACTTAAAAATCAATTAATGTAATCCATCATATCAACTGACTGGAGTGGAAAAATCACATGATAACATCAATAGTTGCAGAAAGGCATTGGAAAATGCCCAATATCCATTCATGATAAGAATTCTCAATAAGGTAGGAATCAAAGAGATCTTCTTCATCTAGACAAGAACATCTACAAGAAAATGACACAAAACAAAGTAAAACTACATTTAGCACCATACTTAATGATAAGAAATGAAGCTTTTCTACTAAGTTCAAAAGGAAGGCAGAAATGTCCTCTTTTACCACTTCTTTTTAGCATTGGGCAGTTGTAATTTAAAAAGGCAAGCAAAGAAAGTAAAAAGAATATTGATTTGATATTTGAAAGGAAGAAATTGAAGGATTTTTTTAAAGAGGACTTGATCATTTATGTAGAAAATCCAAATTTGAAAAAAATAATGAAGTATAAAAAGCCCTGTCCTACTGAACAATCATTGCAAGTCTGAAACATACAAGTTCAATACATACAAGTCAACCACTTTTCCATAAACTCTCAGTGAAACTAAATGAATTGAAAACCATGACATCATGTACAGTAGCAAGCCCTAAAATAAAATATGCAGGTATAAATCTCACAAAATATATACAACATAAATATGAGGAAAGATATAAAACTCTAAGGACGCAAAATTAGAAAGAACTATATAAATAGAAATTCTTTGTTCATATATATGAAGAATTAATATCAAAATGTGTGCTCTTCCATCTAGATATATAGATTTAATGCAATCCTAATCAGAAATGTGTATATTGATGGATTCATTAAAAAAATTAAACACATCTGTTAGAAAAGGGATCATCAAGAAAACTTAAAGGGAAACCACAGACTTAGGAAAAATATTTTCATAAAAAATACCTGACAATGGGCTTTTATACCAAATACACAAAGAACTCTTAAAACTCAACAATAAATAAAAAATATGCACAATTAAAAATGGGCCAAATACGTTCTTATATCTCATTATAGAAGATGTATAGATGCTAAATAATTGTATAACACATGTTGCACATAATACACAGAGAAATGTTAATTAAAACTAAAGCAAGACATCTCTACACCTTATTAGATGTCCAAAATCCAGAACACGAAGAGAACCAAATAATCACAACTGTGTGGAGCAACAGAAACTTTCATTCATTGTTGGCTGGAATTCAAAATCATAAAGCAACTTTGGAAGACATTTTGACTGTTTCTTGTAAAAGGAGACATACTCTTAGCATACAGGTCAGCAATTGTGATCTTGATATTTTCCCAGAGGAATTCAAAACTTTCATGTGCCCAAAACCTGCAAATGGACAGTGTCACAGCTTTATTCACGATTGCCAGATACTGGAAATAATCATTATATCCTTCCATGTGTGAACAGATAAGCAAACTTTGGTATATCCAGACAACGTGATGCTATTCCCTACTAAAAAGAAATGAACTATTAACCAGGAAAAGACAGGAAAATTAAATGTATGTCACTACTTAGTAATCAATCCAAAAAAATTACATACTATATGATTATAATAAAGTGACATTTTGGAAAAAGGAAAACTAGGGAGATAGTAAAATTGTCAGTGTTTTCCAGGAATTAGAGCAATGGCAGGGATAAATACAAAGAACAGAGAGAATGTTTAATGCACAAAAACTACTCTTTCTGACTAGCATAATGGTGTATAAGTGTCATTACACATTTGTGTAAACTCATAATATATACCACCAAGAGTGAAATCTAATGTAAACTGGATTTTGGATGATAATGATGTGTCTGTGTGGGTCTATCAAATGACACAATATTAGACTCTGCTGGAGCATATTGGGAAGGTGTACATGTGTGGGGAGTGGAAGTATGTGGAATATCTTCGTACTTACCACTCAATTTTTCTTAGTATTTAAAGCTACTCTAGGGGCTGGAGTGGTGGCTCAGTGGTTTTGGCACTTGACTGGCAAGCACGAGGACCCGGGTTCAAACCCCAGCACCACGTACACAACTAAGTGTTGGAGCAACTAAGGCCATGTGGAAAACTAAATAAAGTTGTTTCTCTCTTTCTCTCTCTCTCTCTCTCTCTCTCACTGTCCCTCTCTCTTTAAAAAAAAAAGCTACTCTAAGAAAATAAATTCTTAATGCAATAAAAAGTTAAAGGACATGAAGCTGAAACAAGAAGACACTAATAATATCCAATAATGTATATTTGTGGGCAATAGAAACACACAGAAGTACACAAAATAATTACTATAAATGTTAATGTCTGCTACTTTTGGTGGACAGCAGAGGCATGTTATTAGAAAAGGACATGTGGAAGGCTTTAATAGTGGCTAACAAAGTTCTTTTAACCTTGCTAGGGCAGGACTCAGAGGGTGATTACCAGGATGTTTTCTTATACACTTGCTTTGTGTCATTTTTGCTTATTTAAGTTAATATCAACCCAAGATAAAAAAGCTAAAGTTTTGAGCAAACCAGGAATCTATCTTGGAAATATATTTTGGTGCCCAAATGAAAGCTTTTTGCTTATTCTCAAGGTAGTTGATCAATAAAGACTTTTAGGATTTCAATTGGGTCATAAAATCAAAAAAGTAAATAAACAGAAATAACTCTCTTTTCCTAAGGAAACAATTGAAAGATGAAAATATGGGGACGGTACAGACATAGTGATCAACATATTACCCTTATTATTGGTATTATGGTAAATGGTGATTAAATGAGCTTACTAATAATTCACCCTGAATTGACAGTGGTACTCATTCCTGGATGCTGCGCCTATGAATTTATGACATGAAGGCTCAATGAGTATATACATTCATGAGACAGACTTGCTTTGTAAAGATCGGGAGAATTGGTTAAACTGAGCATCGCCTTTTTGAAACTGATTAGGCAGGAAGGGATAGATAAAGGAAGGGAAAGGGACTTTGGTAGGTATTCCCCATTGTGAAAATATGCACCCAGAAGAAGGGATATTCTGTGGAAGAGCATAGTATCCTTTATATGTATGAAATGTAGTTTAAATATCCCACTGTCTCCTTTCTGGTACATTTGATTTTTTTCATTTTTCACCAGAGTAAATAACATTTTAAACATGTCTATAAGCATATACACTTTTGTGTCTATCTCTGATAAATTTTCAGCTCTACAGAGAAAAAAAATCATTATTTTTAGAAACTACTGTCAATAAACCTGAGCAGAGCACTGTTTTAAATTTAAGATCTCATGCTGAGAAGTATTCCATTTCAGATTCAATCTTGTCTAGCAGAGTCATGTGTAAAATAATTTCAAAGAGCACATTATGGAAAATATAACCATCTGAATAGTTGATAGAGATTCCATTTTTCTCAGACAGTGTATGCTTGGGAGTAGATTAAGCAATCAGTGCACACACAAAAATGCAGAAATGGGATTCTTCTCAGTTATTGTAGTACACCAAGTTCAGCCTGCAGCCTCAAAGATTAGTTCGCCAGTTGACCAAAGTGCTTTAATTGATTAGCTTCTCACCACAGCATCACATCCTCTAATCAGTTTTTATTCTTTTATATTCCAGTAGCACATAGTGTAACTAGACATTCTCTGGAATACTTTTTGGAATACAAATCTCTTTTAATGAAAAGTATACTAGTGTCAAAAAAGAAATCTTCCTTTTATACCTATTTATCCTGTCATCTAATTTGTTTTTGCAGTGTACTCTACTACTGAGTTACACTTCCAGGCCTCATCTAACATATCCAAGAAACAGAAGAGATAAAAGAAAAGAAAATCCTAAAATGATGATCATTGTCAGTTTCCTTATTGATAGGTCTGTGGTGATGTCTGTCAACAAGTGGGTGAATCTTGAGTGACTATTTTATTTTGGTTGATGTATATTAATCTTCATCATCTATTTCTTTTCAGTTAAAGGAAATTAGTCTTTTCATAAATTAGACTTTTCTAGATTAGAGGAATTCTAGAGGATAGAGATAATTTGAAGTTTGTAATATTAGGATGACTCTATGATGGGTATATGTGGGATGAAAGAAACTTCAAGGACTCAGTTGAGTTTGAAACACTTCAGTGTCCTTTCAAAGGAGGGAAGCTTCAAGTCCCAAGTGCACTATTAATCCACAGAGAAGCATAGGATAACATAATTTTGTCAAACTGCCACACAGAGCTCAAAGTAAATATGAGCTCCTCTAATTAAAAGGGATTTTTATATTCAAATATAAATTTCAGTCCTCTATCTGGAGGTAATATACCTCTTATAGATTATAGCTTTCAAGAATACTAATGTGAAGCCTATTATGAACTTACTGATCAGGCAGTAACTTCAGAATAAGTGTCCAGCTGACTTTTTCAGCTCACATCTAAGCTCTGGACACTTGTGCTCTGGCCCCAGACAATTTTTCCCTCAGATCCATTTCTTATAACTGCCTCATTTGGCTACCCAAAACAAGATCTATGGCAAGGGATCTATTCATTTCTGCAACCTGTTTTTCAGACTTTTATATCAACTTATTTCTAGCTAAAGTCTGTCTGTGGAATCCAGTAGTGGAAGATTAAAGGGTTCCAGGACAGCAGTAGCCAGGGCTGTGTGCCTCTAGTCCTCTGCCTGTGGCTGTTTCCCGCAGCAACTAATAAGCATGCTGCAATGAGCTTCTGCTATCTAGTTGGATTCTGGTAACTTCACAGATATAGGAAATGGACTTTATTCGCAACTCCATGAAGCTTCAAGTGTGTGCATTCTTCTCGAAGATGATCTTTGCAAAGATAAACATAACATAGTTGAGAGGGGAACTAATTATCTATGTCTAGCAAATTATTTCTATACATTCATTCAATAAATATTCATGAAGCATGTAATATAATCTGCTTGGAATTAAAAATTGTAAACAAGTGTTAATCTGTGTCTTATTTTTCACGATATTATAAAATAATGATTGTTTTAGGAAGAAAAAATGAAACTGACACAGGCAAGTATTGATTGTTACCAGTTTTGCTAGTGAAAAGTTCAAGATTTGAATGTTGGCTCTGGAACCACCTGAACAAATTACTTAACATCACTAAGAGTCATTTTCCTCAGGTATGTGATTTATTAGCGTTTAACCACTCTAAACTTCAATTTTCTATAAATAAAGGCAGTAATATCCACTGCATGTATTTTTATATGCATTATGTTTATAATCTTTAGCTGATTACCCTCAATAAATGTCAGTTACATTCCTATTAAATACAACATTAATAATGGAATTATCATGCAGCAATATTTCTTCCAACTTACCTTCAAATTACGATTTTATTGATTTGCTGACACCAGCTATAAATATCACAAGTCTTGCACACAAAATTTTGGTCTATGAAAGAGCATCTGTGAAGCCTAAAGCAAAAAGCATAATTCATCGAAGAAGAGTCCTGATATTTATGAAAGTAGATTTTGGTTTATGCTAAGATTTTATAGGACACTAGTATTGTTTGAACTAAGAGAATCTTTAAATGAAGAATGTGGGAAGTGAGATTAGTGATCAGAAGCAATTTAAAAGTTGGGGAGAAATAAGAAAATAGGACCTCAAAATTAGTCATACAGCATAAATTTCCAATTGTATGATGCAAAGTGTGGGAAAGCCTTGCTTGAATAGGAGATGAATCAGATGTCAACCAGTGTTCTTTGTAAGTGCAACTGATAGAACAATGGACGTCAATATCTCAATTGAAAACATGAGCTACTATCAAAACAACTATAAAAATTTAAAATTCAAAATATTTGTAAAGGTTATAACTAATAATTTTTAGGTTTTTTTGTGTATCCACATATGTGTTTATACATTCACTAAACCAACAAACAGTTCTTGCCTTCCTGAAGAAAATGGGGAGGTTTGGTATTGCCGGGGAATTGGGAAAATAACCAAAAATTATTACAGAGTGCATTAATTAAAGTATCTCACAAAGATGGTAATAATCTAGTCAGAGAAAGTTGAAATAAAAGAAAAGCATGTACTTTTTTCTTACAAAGTGTGGAATTTGTTGTAAAGTTGTAATGCAGGCATATAAAGCCACATAAAAAAGAGAAAGCAGTATAAAATGCATGTTATGATTCTTAAGTGATAGGGAAATTTAGGAAAGGAAGATGCCAATTACCTCAGGATACCTGACAGTAATTCTATAGATCTATCTTGAAGTACTTTCAATACTTTATACGAGGGGAAAATGCACATGGTAAGGGAGGATGGCAGATAATGGCAAGTTTAAATTCTTGAAGTATTTTACTTAAATGAGTTTCATGGTTCTTAAAATTAACTTTAAGCTTTAAAATGTGGCTTCCAGAATCATTGAAAACACCACTTTGATTCTGGAATAGATCAAGGTGAAGATAACAGTGAAGCAATAAACAAAGATGTGTCTTTGTTGTACCAAAAATAAAATTGATTTTCACAGAGAAATTAGCTTTTTCTATTAAACTATTGCCTAATTTTAGGCTTTCCGGTGAGACAGAGAAAAGCAGAAGAGAACCATATGGAATGTCAAATAGAAAAAAACCACACTAAGAAAAGCTAAACAAAAAATAAAACAAAACAAAAACCAAAAGTGATTGTCATTCCTGTTTCTGTACTTTTAAACAGAAAATAAAAGCACTTAAAAAGCATCTTGGACCAGATCCAGATGGCTTTTATTTTAATTAATTTGTCTGTCTCTTTGAAAGCCATCAAGAATTGACTACTGAAATAATTGAATAATAAAAAAATTGAGAACACAAGTGTTAGACTTTCTAAAATATTTTGTAGGC
Organism: Aplodontia rufa; assembly: GCA_004027875.1. Taxonomy (NCBI): domain Eukaryota; kingdom Metazoa; phylum Chordata; class Mammalia; order Rodentia; family Aplodontiidae; genus Aplodontia; species Aplodontia rufa. The sequence continues at coordinate 2,168 of PVKS010048953.1, read as the reverse complement.
GAAACTATGAAATTTATTGCAAGTTGTAGTCAGTATATCAAATAAGATAAACCTGCACAGGATGTAGACACATTCATAGCTTCTAAAAATCTGCTTTTAATGCTTCTCATGCTTAAGGAGTTGGCTTCAGATTAGAGTTCTCCCTTTCCTCACATTCAAGAAAGATGAAATTAAATTTAGAAATTAATTCTGGATATCCTCATCCCAACAGCATAAATCACTCACATCTAAAGTTTTTTCCATATATGATAACATTTATGATGTCAGAGGATAGACAATCATATCTTTGGGGGTGATTATGCAGCCAACGAGAGGTATTTCTGCAAAAAGTCAGCAGGTGTCTTTCCTCTTCCATATTTTAATTTTTGCTACATAAAGTATTTCCCTGTGTTGCATAATTTGTTTTAAAAACATTTGCCTCTTGCAATACACAAAATAGATTTGTCTTCTGCAATGCCTCTTTACAGAAGAGTCTGGTTCTCATCTCTGTATTTTCAGTATGTAGTATTTATGTTGGGCTCATAGAGCAACTCAACAATTATTGCTAATTAATGAGCACAATTAATGTTAAATAGACATATGATTGTTTCACTTATTTTTTTTCTCTATTTTACTGTTTCTTGGAATTTAAAAATACTAATATAGCACTTGCCTTTTCTTGAAATAGAAGAAATATTGTAATTTAATGAGTTATTTCTTTCAGCTAGTTCTACAGATTGGTCATTTGCTTATTTTGTAGTGTACCATGTGGTGACTCTTTAGGTGTTTGTTTCATGATGGCATTCTGCCATCATAAAAATGACATTTATTACAGGGTCTTCTAGATGTTGTTCTGCTTGCTATAATCTGTTTATGGCAGGTATCAGAACCATCTTTTAAATCCTGAGGGAAGATAGAAGGATTGGAGCAAGAAAGCAAGCCTTCCTTTGCTTCATTTTCCCTCTATATTGAATTGACTGATAATATTCTAAGAATATTTGAGGGATTCAAACAAACTGTATACTGTTAAGTAAAATGTGTACAAATAGAATTGCTATGACTACTTTAATCATTAAGAATAAAGTAATTTGTGGCTCTTTCCCTTGCGTACTTAATATCTCTGGATATTTTAGAGACACTGAATAAGTGTATGTATGCCCTATACATACACATAGCCATATGGCCTTTCAACACCTCCTACATATTTGATTCTATTATCATAGCTTTTTATTATGACAATTACTTATGATAGATATTCTCAGGAATTTCATTTTTTAACCCAAATTCTACCTGTGATGATAATGAATGTAATGCTTCCCACATTTTTTCTTTGAAAAAATAGGAAATAGGAAATATCATTTTCAAAGTGCAGTAAATATCCAATGTTAAGGGAAGATCCTCACTCAAAAATATTTTCTCCGACAATTCACCCAGTAAAACAGGAGACCCCACCTTCATCATGCTGAGGGACCAATGACCTTTCTCCTAGCAACAAGATCCTATGATCACTTACATTTATACAGAGGGACAGTTTTCTACCTACTGGAAATACACTGAATTAGCAATTTACTTTGGTGAACACTTTGGGAAGCAAATTTCTATGGCCAGCCTGGCAGAGAGCAGATAACTCTGAGAAGTTCCTCCAAAATCTAGTACATATCTTGCTCTACCAAATTTTGTTGAATAAACAAACCATCATAGTCTAATACAGAAGCAAGAAATAAAGGAGAGGAAAATTTGGAGAGGACACTTTAGAAAATTTCGTCTGTTAGTGATAATGGCAATGGCTGAAGAAAAGAATAGGCCACATGTAGCATGAATGCCCCAGAGGCACATGGAGGTCATTCAGTTAACTACTAATGCATCAATAAAAGGCTTCAAAATTAAAGAGTCATTCAGAAGCAAAGATAATTGATTAAATATAAAACTACTAAAACCTGATTTATACATGTACATACAAATGTTTTGTATGTGCATATATGTTTTTACATATATATGTTTTATATAAATATATGTTTTTATATATGTACATGCAAAATTATGTACTCATGAACATGTCAAAGGAGATCTATAACTAAAAAGACAATGCTATCATGGATTTTAATAAATATTATAAAAGTTTCACCTTTATTCATATTAATCTGTAGAAATAACACAAAAGATTAAAAATCCCAATAGTTTAATGGTTC
>PVKS010048952.1:0-12184 GCA_004027875.1 Aplodontia rufa | reverse complement strand
TAAGGAATTTTATCCAAAGGGAAAAGTAAAGGCAAACAAGGAAGCCTGGGGACTCAGGGAGAGGGCAGGAGCCCAGGAGCCATCCTGTCCATGGCCTTGGACCAGGACTCGCCTCTCCTGTTCATGGCAGAAGGGGACTCGCTCACCTTAACCACCTTACACATGGTCTGTTGGGCCTTTAGTCAGCATGGATGGGGACAAGCTACCTTTGAGCCTGGAGGACAGGGGAGATGGTGTAAGGGGTGAGGGGGATGGGCAGAGTGTGGCAGGGGGAAGGGGTGAGGGTTGGCCCATCTCGAACTCATGTAGATCCCCTCACTTGCTTTGACCTGGTGTGTGGCTGGAGATTGGCTCACCTTGAATAGGAGTTTGGGTGAGTTAGCTCCCCTTGAGCTACCTTCAATATGATCATGCCTGAGCTCCTGCCATTTGCCAGAAGGAATTCCTCTGCCAGACTTCAGTTCCCTCCCTGAGGTGTGTGGAGGATGGTTGGCAACTACAGGGGAAATGAGGCCCAAGGAGGCATTGGAGGCCCCAGGTTTTCTGTAGTCTCTTCTTAACACTTCCAGCAGGCAAGGGAGAGGTGGGGCAGTGGCCCAGTGTGCAGGGGCTGGCCAGCCAGTACAGCAGATTTACCAGGTGCCATGTAGCATCCCCATCAGAAATTTCCTGGTGACCAATGCTACAGGAGCAGTGGAGGGGAAGCACATGTGTTTAGGGGAGTGATATGTCCAACTCTCTGTTGAATACTCTTTGCTTGAAAGCAAAGGACAGCAATATGAATTGGCTCTTATCTTTGGGTTCTAGTGAGATGAATTTTGTAAATTGAAAGGTGCAAGAAGGAAGAGAGGCCTTCAGGGTTTAGGCAGGATGGGAAGCTTCTGGCACCTTTCATCAATATCATCTGTAGAACACTGGGCCCCCAGCAGGGCTCTGGTGGTTTCTTTCTGCTCTTCTGCATAGTTGACAGAAATGACACCTGTCATCCATCTTATGATTCTCTGCTAGAGCCCCAAGTGTGGATTTCTCAGATGCTTACTCTTATTTATTCATTCCTCTGTGAGGAAGTTGTTGCATATTAAAAAAGAAACCCAAACAAACTAAAATCCTAAGGTGGTCAATCTTTGACCAAGCCACAGCTCAGGTTGAAGTGAGCAGTTGTCTGAAGGCAGACAATGGTCCTTTGGTCATCCATGCCCCAGGGAATGGGTGGTCTCATGGTTGCCCTCAAGGGTAGAATGTGGAACCAGGAAAAGAACATGGGTCCTCCAGGACCCAGGGCCAGCTGTCCAAGTCCTTGTCCTCAGGAGGGCAGTCAGGGGAATATGCTGAAATTCTAGAGGATGGGAAAGTGGCAGTGTAGACGAGGAACACCTTGTGTGCATATTGTGTGTCTTGGTGTGAGGAGCAGAAAGCCAGTGTCTTCCTGGGATGGAATTTTTCACTAGGCTGTCTGCTGGGCCTGTTGGGGACTTTTCTGGCAGGCTCTTGGAAACAGATGTTGGCCTTCTCCCTGTGGGCAATATGATTGGCCCCCTGTATGTCAGAAGGAAGGGCTGTTTCATTGCTGAGTTATGTAAATATATGGAGGCTGAGTCCCCTCAAGCTGAGGGCTTTACATCAAGTGGCAGCTAGAGCTCAGGTGCCTTTCAGAGTGTCAGATATTATCAGTGGTCTGTTCCATTGTTTTTTTCCCAGTGAGAGGCAGAATATCATGGTCCAAAGGTATAGCAGAGTGAAGCTGTTCCCCATGTGGCAACATGGATTCAGCAAGAGGGTCATTGTCACAGGGAAGATGCACGCTTTTTGACCATCACCCCGCTTACCGACCTCCTCTGATAGCTGGAAAATGTTACCAATCTTTTTTAAAAATCTGTTTATACATGTGGGTGTATTTCCAACCAAATCTATTTAAAATAAGTTGCTGTTTGTCTCACTTAAGTTAGTTTTTTGTTAAAATTATGTCCTATTTACATGTCTAATCAGTCACAGTGTAATATAGGGTTTAAAACCTTCAAAAAATGTTTTTTGTTGGGAGCACTTAGGTTACTTACTTGTATGTTAAGAATATGGTTTCTTTGTGCTACTTAGTAAAGTATCTACTTTCCAAATGAGACTTTAGATACGTTGAAATATGGCTGGGGTATCTTATACGAAATGACTGTGTTTTGTCTGAGTACAAAGTACTTACTATCTATTTAGGGGCGTAATCTCTTCAACAAGCACACATTCTTTGGCTTCAGTTTTTAACATGCAGTTTTGTGGACAAACTACATAAAAAAAATCCTTTAGCTATATTTTCTGTTCGAATTTCTTAGCATGAGCATGACTGAAAACTACTATCAGTATCCATGCTACTGACTGAAAACTGTGCACTTTGAAATTTCCTCTTCTAAATTAATTTGTTGATCATTTTTAAAATCGGCCTCACACATTCTCAGGACCTGGATCAAATGTAGACAAGTTTTCTTTTTCTCTCTCTTTTTTTTTTGCCTTTGTATAATATGAGTATTCTCTAGTCTATTTCACAATAGCATCCAAAAGCATCCTTATTTTCTTCAGACAACTTATGACTATGGTCTTTACTGTCTGCATTCTGTTCTGTGCTCCCACCAGAATTAACTCTGTTGCTTGCAACTTTCTGTACTTTCTCTAGTTTCCCCTTTGAGACGTTTTCAAATTCTTCCTGCAAACCAGTCACAAAGGTTTCTATACTACTTGATAATTTTTTAGTCACAGCAATGAACCTACTTCTCGGTACCAATTTCTATTTTATTCAACATTGCGTTGCTCTAATATACCCAAAGAGAATAACTACATATTATAGGATCAAATAATTAATATACTATAATGATTAAAACCCTTTATTTTAGTATCTTTTCTGAGACTACCATCTAATATTCTGGTGTTACATGAGTTTTATATGTATCACAAAGATTACTTTTTTAAATTCTGAAATTTACTTTTGAACAATTTTAGTGGGCATGATTTAAGTGTATATTTCCTTCCCTTCCTTAACAGACCTATGCTGAATTCAACATAAGGAGAACAGTGAAGTTAGTGATTATAATCAGTAGCAGTTTCATTAGTTTGTCATATAATAACATTTCTAGGATCCATTGAGATGTATAAGATTATTTGTACCTGCACTGTTATATAGTATTACTATGGTTTGCTTTTTCCCTTACAGGTAGCTTTTTAAAATTTTTAATTTTTCAAAAATTTTTATTAAGGAGTTGAGTTATTGTACAATTATAAATGCATATAAAGTAGCAATAGGATAGGCATATGTTCTTAAACAAGATACCTAGTGTGGTATCACCCACACCACAGTCTCTTGATTCTTCTGTATTTTGACCCTTAAGGTGGATATAAATGCTTAGATTGTGAATTTTCCACAATGAAATGATTGCATAAGTATTATTAGATTCTTGGCAGGGGGAGGGAGGCAAAGAATTTGCTACATTGTTGGTTGTATCTCTAGATCCCACCTCTTCTCCCTTCTTCTCCCTTCCCTTTTCTGTCCCCTCCATTCCTCCCATCACACACATCTATAGATGTCCTATATTATTTGTTGCTATTGCCTTTGCTAGGTCTAATACATGAGTTTGATTACTTTTCATCCAAGAGTGATTTTAGATCCCATAATTAAATTTATTGTGAGAACATTTAACTAGAGATCTATACACCCAACAAGCTTTCAAGTATATAATGCATTATTGTTGATTATAGCTGCAATGTTCTACAGCAGATCTTTAGAGCTTATCAGCCTTAATTGACACTTCATGCCCTTTCAATTAAAACTCCTCATTTCCCACTCCCCTTAGCCCCTGGTATCTAGCATTCCACTCTTTGATTCTACAAATTTGACCATATTGGATAGTTTATATAAGTCTTCATGTGAGTGTAGTCAGGCTATACTTGTTTTCCTGTGACTGACTTGTTTCACTTAGCATAATGTCTGCAAAGTTCATCCATACTGTTGTATATGGCAGAACTCCCTGCTTTTTTGAGGATGAATAATATTCCATTTTATGTATGTACTACGTTTTCTTTATCCAGTCATCTGACCATAGATATTTGAATTCTCATATCTTGGCTATTGTGAATGGTGTTATAATGAACATAGAAGTGTTAACATCTCTTCAGCAACCTGATTTCAGTTTCTTTGAATAAATACTCAGACGTAGAATTGCTGAATTATACAGTAGTTTTGTTTTTCATTTTTTGAGGACTCTCCATAGGGTTTTTCAAAACAGATGTTTTGTTTTGCATTTCTATCAGCAGTGTTAGTGGTTCTAATTTCTCCATGTCCATTCTAACATTTAGTGTCATTTATTTTCTTCATAATAGCAATCCTGATAGATGTGAGGTGATATTTCTTTGGTTTTTCATTTGTATTTCCCTGATGATTAGTGATGTTGAGCATTTAAAACAAAGCACCAGTGTTGACCATCTTTCCCTCTTAATTGGAGAAATGTGTGTTTAAATCCTTAGCCCATATTAAAATTAGTTATTAATTTTTCTGCTACTGACTTGTAGGGGTTACTCATATATTTTAATATATTATCAGATATGTGCTTTGTAAATGTTTTCTCCCATTTTTTAGATTTTCTTTTTGTTCTGTTGATTGTTTCCTTTAGTTTATAGAAGAGTTTAGATTGATAGTGTTACATTTGTCTGTTTTCACTTATTTTGCCAGTGATTTTGGTGATAAATAGATATATAATATCACAAGACCCATAGTATGTCAGTTTTCATTTATATTTTCTTCTAGGAGTTTTATATTTTCTAACATTAAATTAAAATCTTTATTTTGCATGTGGATATCCAGTTTCCCAAAATCAGTTGTTGAATAGACTGTTCATTCCTCATTATGTATTCTTGGTACTCATGTAGAAGATCAATTGATGAAATGTATATGGATTTATTTGGGGGCTATTTTGTTCCACTAATTTTTAGGTCTATCTGTATTGTTATTTCTATTTCTATTTTGATACAGAATACATCAAATGTGCAGATCACGTTGAGTAGTATGGACATTTTAGCAACATTAGTACATGAGCATGAAATGTCTTTACATACATAAAATGTTCATATCATATTGACTTTCTTTCATCAATGTTTTAATTTTCATTATACAATTTTTTCATCTCACTTAAGCTTATTCCAAAGTATTCTTATTGGTGCTCTTGTGAATGGGATTGTTTTCCTTCTTTTTATCATTTGCTTCTTTTAAATGTTTCGTTTCCTCTCTTTTGCATTTGCGTGGTAAGTGTAACTTTCAGTTTTTTCACAGGCATATCCTGAGGTAACTTTTGCAAGAATTTTTCACTTGTTCAGTGCATTAGATATTTAATCTCCTCAATTTTATTTTAGTGTACTTTGATTTTAAACATTCTTATATTGAGATTCACCCATATTTGTTCAATTAATTTTCCCAGAAGAATCCCCTAACATTTATTCAGATGATTGATATAAGTACCATTCATAGAGAATAATCTTTTTTCCCTTCATGTATGATGAGGAAACATAGGTTACAGATATAATATGCAAGCTTCTAGTAGCAAATGGAGGCATTTTCAGTAATTTCCTATAGTACAGTTATGTTACTGCTTTGGTGTGACTTTATATGTTAGAACCCTTAAGGAAATGCAGTAATTTCTCTTTAATAGCTACTTTCTTTTTAGGTTCCAAATGGATTCTATAGACACAGTGTTGGAAATTATAAAAAATTACTGGAAAATTGTCCAGGCCCCCTGGTACTGGTAAGGATATTTAAACAGCATTCTATGTTTCAAAATAATAATCCTGCTGCTGAAGATCTTATTTAAGGAATGAAGGAAGACCTTTTCTTAGCTGAAAATTTGGCATCACAGTAAATAATGGTAGCTTATTTGAAAGGAAGAAAAAAATCTATGACTCATTTTAAAAGGGGAAAGTTTTATTGTTTTAAGAAATATTTTGGAAAATCAGTGTTCTTAGTACTTATTTTGCAGAAGTTGTTGCGTTAGCAAATACTACTACAGAGATATGCTGACATCAGAGATGCTAATCACCAGTAAAAAGTTTGTTCTGCAATGGGTATGTGCTATACGTTGTTAAATAGAACTAAACTTGAGTTCGGCTTCACTCAAAAACCCTGGGAAGAAAATGATATAATAGTTTTGGAGAAAAACTGATTTCTGAACTTTGTCATAGGACAATAACCAGCCAAACTGAAATTAATATTCTTTGGAAACTCACAATGATGATAGGACCCTACCGTTTAGCTCTTTTATATATCTAATAATTTGTTAATGGAGATGTGAGGACCTTTCTTCTTAGTGCAGATCATTTGTACTTGAGAAAATTTCTAACAAGAAATCATTTTAATTACATATTCCTCTACAAATTTTTAAATCTTGATTGTGCTTCATTATTCAAGATGTCCCTATTAAGTTCTTGTTGTATGTAAGTTCTGGGCTTTGAGCTTTTCAAAGTGGTAAAGAAATGTATTTATTATCCTTGAAGTCTTCATTGTTCAGTTGTCAGGGGAAGGAAGAAAAACGTGTTAAGCAAGTCGGAAAAAATATAAGACAGAAGATACATTCCAATGCCTCACATGAAGAGCCATTGTGTATAATGGGAAGTGATTTATGCATTACAGAACATTTTGTGAACTGCTCTAAAATATGTTTGACTTGGCATAGATCTTGAAGGATCTGTGGACATGGATATACTTATAACTTTACCTGGTAAAAATGCATACTTTTGTAACTTTGAATTAATTTGAGATTGATAAACTGGATAGTAGCAGTATAGCAAAGAATACATTAAATTAGAAGGCATGAGACTATATTTTCATCAAAACTCTGCAACGAGCTAGCAGTGTCACAAAATCAACCTCTCTAGCCTCTGCAAAATTCACTTCACTTTACCAGCCTTGTGGTGTTGGAATCAGATCGAAAAACTCACAAGATACCATAGCTTTTACCTGTCACCATGGTTGCTTAGCTTTCAGAGAGGTTGCAGGATAGTCAACAATACAGCATGCAGGGCAATAACATAGTGTGCGGGTCTTGTATCTTCAAGGCACAACTTGCAAATGTTTCAGGTAATCCTGCGTTCTAATGTATGTGGTTACAAAAGTCAACAGCAGGTGAATGCTGACATGATAGTTCAGGGTATTTCTATCTCTGGGGTCTCTTTAACAAGGATGACTTAATTATTAAATGTCTTTGAGAAAAATGCAAAGGATACCAACCACCTGTTCACCTTTCCTTCCATCCTCATTTTCTTTACTCATAAAAAAATGGATTCATTTATATGGGATTTTATTTTTAAATAATGTCTGACTCAAATTCTGGAATCACCATCTACTACTAATGTAATTTTGGACACGTTATTTAACTTCTCTGAATATCTCTTTATTTGACGGAAAGTATGTATGAATATACCTACCTTTTATGTTTGTTAATGTGATTTAAGTGAACAAAGGTACCTTTGGCAGGATATGGAGATTCAGACTATTTGAATTTATAAATATGAATATTGTCACATTTTTTTCTTTGCAACCCTGGTAGAATTATTCTTGGCTTTATTTGCACTGGGTCTAATGGACTATTAAGATATATTGTCAAAAACTGAAAATGAAAATGGATTTTTAAGATACTAAAACAGAGTGTCTCTGGGGAAATGGGTAGATTTTCTTGAGAACAAAAACAGGTCAGAGGACATAAGGGTGAAGAAAAATATATGTTGTTATATTCTATAAGAGCCTGTGAGTTGATTCCAGAAAAGTGCTCTGAATATGAAGGACATTCATGATTTGAGAAGAGCAGGGTGATGTCCTTTAAATTGCCTGATGGTTTTTATTCCTGTCTAGCTATTGGGATATCTCTTATGCAGAGTATTAGGAAAGGGTTCTTGATATTTGGGTTCCGGCAGCCTGGAGACATGGTAAAACCTGAGGAGTCTTTTTATCTTCTTTTTGTCTGGCTCTAAGAGGTTGTGATCAATGTATGATCTGGACATGTTAATTGCCTTAACATCCAGTACTTTTTTCTACCACTGAATTCATGTTGAAGAATTTCTCATTGATTAACAAATTGTCTAAAATGATTAAAGTGTTTATTTTAGATGTGTCAACTCAGTAACTTAGTAGATTTGCTTCAGATGAAAAATGTCTCAGTAAGTTTATAGATGGAGTAAAGGACTACTTTTTATCTTTATCTCTTTATTAAACCATATGTCATTACAACCATTATCAAAACAAAATATATTTTCTATAATATGCTGTCATTGATTCATCGAAAGTTGCCTAAGAAAACAGTTTAGTTTTCAATCTTATGTTTAATTCAGTGTTTTCAGTCAACATTTATTTGTGGTATAAAAGAACTTAAAGGAATTTTTCCCTCTTTTGGTTTTCTTTCCCATTTTAACTGTTTTCTGTTAATGAAAGACATATATAAAATAAAAGATACAAAAATCGTAAATTATTTGCACTTTTTAAACAATAATTTTTTAGGTAGTACAGTTAGAAAATATTCACTTGCTTGTTTGGAAATTATGTATTTTCAACTCTTCTCTAATGTGCTTTATCATTGCTGTTAATTTTAGTTCTGCAACATTGTGCTTATTAGCTATTGAATAAATATTGTCTTAATGAATAATTTTAAAGCTTACAAGCTGTGACAAGCTCATAACAATAGGTATTTATTTTTGTTGTGCATGAATCTGTGGGATGGCTTGGATCCTGCTGTGCTTGATTCTAGATTGTGGGTTAGGTTTGGTTCTGCTCCGTATGTGTCATTCTAGAATCATTGACTTTTGGGGCATGCTTTTCTTAGCCTGATGACAGATATAGTATGTGCTAAATCAAACTATGTAAGCATGTTTAAAGCCTCTGCTCACATCTCATTCACAAATGTTTCATTGGCTAAAGCAAGTAATATAGTCAAGTCACATTAGTTTACTCTAATTCTAGATTAAGCAAAGTCACATGGCTAAGGGAAGAGTAAATATTTTTTCTGTAGCAGAAATATCCAAATATCCTATACCTTTGTTAGGATAGTGGACAATGAGTCCAACTACTTAATAAGGAACTTTCTGTTAAAACTAATCATTTTTTTTTCACTGAATCAGACTGAAGTAGATATTGCCTGAGATATTCCTGAAATGAGGAATACTTGGTGGTTATCCAGAAGTCACACACCCAAAGCTAGTATTAGCCATTTTTGATGTCCAAACTAATAGACTGATTTCATAAATACACGAATGGTTGGAAGTTCCCAATCCAAGCAAGTTACAAAATACAAAGAAGAGAAATGTTCTGTTCCCCCTAATGCTTCTATTTTCAGATTATTTTAACTTCTTTTAGGTTATTTTAACTTCTCTCCTGTGCCTTATTGTGATTCTGGACAATATTACAAATGGTAACAGCATGTCCCAGAGTGAATACCAGCCTGTAGCAGACTTAATCAGCAAACCACCACCTTGCTTGCACTTGATTGGAGTAATTATACCACATTGTTTAGACCAATCAATGAACACATAGCCTGGTGTCATTTTGAGTATCACCATTTTAGCTCTCTAAAACCGTAAAACTGACCAAGTGAACTTTTGAAGTTGTAGAGGACAGGAATCACAGATGCCTTTGTTATTACTCCATTATATCAACAGTCTTGAACATTCTCTATCTTGGTGGGGAGGCCTGGAGATATGGTAGCATGGGAGGAGTGCTATAGAATTTAATGCAGAACCTAGTAATGACTGGGAACAAATTATTTTGCTTTAAGGGTTAAATTTCTTACTGATTTTTCTAGTCTAAAATCATCATAAGCTGGGACTCACCTTATCTGATGTATTTTATATTCTGTTATAAAAATAGCCCTAGGGCATTCATAGAGATGTACCGGGAAGGGGCAGGTGGGGAGGGGGAAAGGTGGGAGAATAGGGTGGGATCTAGGGTGTAAATCTAGTTTAAGAATATATACATATCATATTGTTACTTTGGTGGCATTTTTGATTACACAATAACTAGATTTCTTAATAAAAATAGCCCTTCATTTAAAGATAATCTCTTTATTATGACAGGTGTTAGAGATTATTTTAGATTTTAATATTACCCTAAGGGGAAACTCAAACCTGCATGGCCTGAAGAAGAGGGAGCAGTGAAATCCTAAGATTTGGCCCTCTTCCTTTGACATTGAGGCATAAAGGAGATTTGCCAGCAGCAGTGATGAAGGGGAGCCTGGAAAGGAGCTGGGAGCTCAGGTGAAGAAGATACATGTTTATAAATTCCAACCTAAAATATACAGTTCTCAGATGCGCTGGAATTGTTTGTGTCATTGTGTCATTAGCATGTTAAAATTATTCTTAGGAAAGTTGCACACCAGACTCTGGTTTCTGAAGACCCAGCCCATTGCAAGGGAAGTAGCAGAGAACCCAGGGCTGCAGTGGAGGTGACTTGGGTTGTCATTGCTTCATGTCTCTGGGCCTTGACTATGAGTTTGCTCTCTTGAATTCTTAAATGTTTAATTCCTTTTCTAGATCTATTTTACATAGTGACTATTAGAGAACCAGATTATTTTGAGTCCAAGCTTAACTCTTGACATGGTCTTGATTAACTGAGTTAATGCGCCAAGTCTAGGGTTGAATTCAAGCATTTTTTTGGTATTTTTGTTTTTTTCATTCAACCTGAAGATACTCCACTGTTTTCTGGAACTTTAGAGGACAGAAATTTGTCATTTCTTTTCTATTTATTAACATAAGGAAGCTTGAAAATAATAAAAATCAGAACAGTGAGTAAAAATTATAGTCAGGAAGATTTCAACTTAATATAAAATGTTTTTTCTTACCCCTGGGGCAGGTTAACGATTAGATTATTGAGAACAATTGGCTGCCAGTATTTTCCATATTGAACTGGATGACAATGTTCATTGAGTTTGAGTATTAAACTAATTTTACCAAGATTTCCCAGATAAAAGAGAAAAAAACTTCAAGGTACAAATCTCTAGAACATCCTCACATTTGACTGAAGTGCACTTTCTGGACCAGGCTGCTGGGATGCTGGTTGGACCCCCTCTTCTCAGGACAATCAGGACAGTTAGGTCAGCATTTCAGGCTTCTGGGTTTCTTAATTAGTAGTGTTGCTCTGCTTTTGTTGTGGGAGATGCAGTGGAATGCCCTTGGGTGGGCAGGTTACACATGAGATGTAAAACTGACTCAGCCACTTTATAAAATCAAGAAGTTGATTTCTTGATCTAATTTTCAGTGGTGGATAAGGAAAAGATTGAAAATGACATAAAAGAAAAAAGAATAGTTTGTAGTCTCTGTGTTTATTTCCTAGTTACCTTGCCTGTTTTCCAACACTGATGACATTGAAAATAACAAAGGGATTATAGACTGAAGACCAAATTTTCTTTCCTGGATGGATAACTTCCTGAATGGTGTTACAAATCTTCCTCTCTCCAGTCTTATATGTTTAGAAAGACCCTTCAATACTGTAAAACTCCTAATTTTGATTATATGTTTAAAAGCTCTGATAGTTTTCTTTATCTTTACACTTAACTCTGAACTTCTCATAATTTACAAACAACCCAAGAACCTCATCCTGTAAATTGTTTCCTGTTTCCTCCCTTCTCTGATAAAATATACTATTTATTTTTTTATTTTTTTAATTTTAAATTTTTTATTTTTGAACAACCTTACAAGATTTTAACAAAATAATATAAAATGTGTATAAAATGTGTATATATTCTGAATATTGCAATTATCCCCAGGAGTGCCCCCCCCCAAATTACTCTCCCTTATCCTTCCCTTCCCCTTCCCATTATAACTCTAAAAAATGTATTAGATTGTAAAGCATTACATCTTATCTGGATTTAACTCATGTTACTAGACCAACTTTCTCATTGTCCAGGGTCTAGTCCCCACCTCCACAGATGAGTGGAGATAATCAACCCTTAGATCTCTGGGTTAAGCTGATTTTACTCATCATGATCTCTTCCATAGTCATCCATTTACCTTCGAAGGCTGCAATATCATTGTTTCTAATTGCTGTGTAATATTCCATGGTATAAATGTACCACAGTTTTTGGATCCATTCTTCCAGTGAGGGACATCGGGGTTGTTTCCATAGCCTAGCAATAGTAAATTGTGCTGCTATGAACATCGATATTGCTGTGTCACTGTAATGTGC
>PVKS010048951.1:0-12185 GCA_004027875.1 Aplodontia rufa | reverse complement strand
TGTTTTTGAAAGTCATGAGGTACAGCTTGTTCAAATATTTTATGCAGTATCTTGCAACTGTATCTCATAAATATTAATGTATTGCATTTTTGTTCTATAGTTCTAATCCATGAGTTTATCTAACTTTCCTTGAAGCCTGGGTTTAGCTCCACGCTCCACAAATAAGGAAAAGCGTTCTACCCTTGGCTCTCTGGATTTGGCTAACTTTGCTCAGCATGATTTCTTCTATTGCCATCCATTTACCTTCAACTGACGCACTATCATTGTTTCTAATTGCTGAGTAGAAGTCCATTGTGTGTGTGTGTGTGTGTGTGTGTGTGTGTGTGTGTGTATCAACTATATATATATATAATCAGAGCTTTTGGATCCAGTCATCCAGTGAGGGACATCTGGGTTGGTTCCATAATTTAGCTATTGTAAATTGAGCTGCTATGAACACAGATTTTGCTGCGTCACTGTAATGTGCTGATTCTAACTCTTCTGGGAAAATACACAGAAGAGTGATAGCTGGGTGACTATTTAATCTAAGCAAGGATATTTGTCAATTAGTTGTACTTTTAAAAATTGCCTTACATGTTTCCCTTATCCTTGAGTTTTTGTACTCACAGTCCCATGATTTTATATTATGCTCCTCAATTTGAAGTGGGAGCCATGCATGTTAGTGCTCTGGGTGAGATCCCCACTAGAAAAAAAAAATAAATGATTTAGCTTCCTTAACTAGGAGAGGTGAGAGGTAGTTTGCTCTGAGAATTTTTTCATTTCATCCTGCAAGATGAGGGGATTACCGAAGAAAAGGTGTCTTGTGATAGGATAGCTGTATCTTGGCAAATTTTTTTATAGTGGGTACCTGTTTAAGAGGTGGATATCAGGGACAGACTTAGAGTAGATCATTTCTGAAGAGGGGGATACTGCTGGGCTCACACTCTGGGGATTAATGGGTTACCTCTTTCCCAAAGACCTTAGATCAGACCAAAACTTCGTCTCAGTATCCGAGGTTCATCAAGTGAGGGTGCCCTCTACCATCAGTTCGAGTCAGTCAGAAACAAAGAGACACAGACAGTGGTTGATGATGGTACCCCTAACGGCTTTCGAGGCTGGACTTGGGACAAGGGACCTTGCAGCACTGGAGAGTCGCCCCAGTCAGTTGCCTTCAGTTGCTTTAAGCTTTCCTCTGTCCCATGCACCAACTTTCTCCCACAGAAAGGAAATTTGAGCAAGTGAGGACTAACATTACCAATGCCTGGGCAAAGGGGGATCAGTCCTGCCTGCCTAGCAAGCCTGTCAACTGAGTCTTAAGAATGGTAGTCATGATAGCTGACTGTCAGGTGCCCAGTGTTTAAAGAGAGTTTATCCACTAAGGAAAAAGCATAGAGTTATCTTCCTATAAGTTTGTAAAGTCCATGTTTTGAACAGAGGGGACTTATGCCCTTTCTCATTAATCACTCTCTATAAAATGTCCCTTTCTCATTCAGCTAGTGTCTGAATGGCAAGGGGAGATGTGCTCTGCAGAAAACAGCATCCTGGGAAGAGTTTGAATCCTAAGGAGTTTGCTCAGCACCATCCAATTGCCTGGTTACTTATACGAGAACCCTAAGGGCTCTCTAAGAAGAGGAGGTCTGGGGAGAAGCCTTTGAGATCCACAAAGGAGTTGCCCTGGCCATAATCTCTCAATTGCTTCACTCCTTCACTCAACTCCTTGCATCCAAAGTTGACCAAGATTGGGGGCAACTAGCTACTAACAGCAGATACACTACAAGCTGAAATAGAAAAGTTGGAAATGAACTTCACAGAGTCTAACATGCCTGACCCAAAGGCAGGAGATTAGGAAATGTAAAGGATATGAAACCTGTCATCGGAGACTTTAAGATTGGTGGTTCTCCTAATCACATTCAAGTGACCAACAAATGCCCAGTTTATTTTCCTCCAGAAGGAAAGAGACAGAACAGTGCTTTGCCTGGCAGAGACTGAGTGCTTACCTCTGTGGCAATCTTATCCTGTTCTGGATCAATCCCTGATGTGGCCCCATCTGATACCACTTCTTTGGATGTTGGGTTTGTGTCCTCTTGAGTCAAAGAGTAAAACTGAGGGACACTGAGGCAGGCAGAGTAAAAGTTTATTTAAGAAAGGATAGAATGAAAAGACTTCTCTAGGAGAAGGGAAGCTCAGAGTTGAATGTTCAAACAGGGGGTCCGGTTCATATTTCTTATAGTCTCTCAAGATTCTCCCCTTTTGATTGATCATTGCCTTCCCTCCAGCATGGCTGGCAGCAGGGCACAGAAGCTCTCATCTGATCTAGTCTTTTGTCCTGGGCCCAAGAGCACCTTTATCAGCAGAGGAGATTCCTGTGACCAGAACACCTTTGTTAGCAGAGGGCTTTGTTAGCATGGGAAGGTGTAACAGTGGATGCTCTTTGCCCTATTAGAAAAAATAACTGTCAGCCAATTTTCTCCTTACTGACCCTCATCATTCTGCCTACAATGACTACCTAACTTATTCCCATCTCATTTGTGTCTTGGCTTTTTGAAAAAGTTTTGAAAGTGATAAATCATACAAAATTCAAAACTAGTTTATACCATACACCCTTAGTGTTTAGTTGGCTATATCATTTATATTTGTGTAAGTACAATAAATGATGTTTGTACAATGACAAAATTGACTGTTCCTGCATTCCTCAGAACATATTCCTGTTGAGAGACAGATGACTATATGTAATAACTAAAATTAAAATACTTTCAAATATAGACAAATAGAGAACATTGAACGAGAACCTATATGATTTAAGTAGAAAAATGAATAACAAAAGAAAAATAAATGTACCTGAGATTAAACGATGAGGATAAGAATAAAAAAATAAACACATTTCTATTCAAATCCAAGTAATAAAGAATGATTTAATTTTTTTCTCCAGAATTAACATAAATGATTAGGAAGGAACAAAATATTTAATTCAATCAGAAAAACTAAATGAAAACCTTATATAACAAAAACAAATAGAAAAGCTAAAAATAACTGGACAAAAATGCAATTTACTTACAAAAGAATGATAAAGCAAATAGAATTATCTCAATGGCACTAACTGTCAGACACTGGTGATAGCTATTAGAAAATATATTTTCTAACTGATAAGGGAAATTAATTGGTCTCCTAAAATTCTATACTAAGCTAAGGTATCATTAGAGAATTAGATTGAAAAGAACATGTTCAGGAAAACACAAATCGTCTTGTTAATTATATAATTTAACATTATAAGGTGTCCTTCTTTGTCTCTTTAAATATTTTAGAAGTGTAAATTATATTGAGTTTAATATTAACATATTGGGATCTGATTTTCTTTTTTATTTCTATGTAGCTAGTATATAATTTTAATTTTAACCTTTCAAATTACATTATTTTTCAAATCTGTCTTGTGTACATTATAGACTTGGAATGGTTTCATAATCTCATGTTTTTGCTCTTAACTAGTGAATTTAACTTAATTAAATTTAATGACATGATAGACATAATTGGTATTTGTTCTGTCATTTTGTGCCTTTTATTATGTAACCTATTTTCTTATTTAAACTGTAGTTATCTAATTGTTAGAAAGTTACATATTCTTATTCTAATATTAGTATCTTAACTGTTTCATAATACCCTTACTATACCATGTTGTTAGGAGAGAAATACTTCTTAATACCACTACTATTCAGAAGACTATTTATTCATTAATGTTACATGATGTCAATATAAGCACATGTTTTTGCTTAGAACTAGATAAGCTGATACTTACAATTGCATGGAAAACTAAAAGAGCAAACATATATAGTAGAAACTTGAAAACAAAAATCCACGGGAAGATATTAAACCTACAAGAAAATAAAACATTATTATAAAGCCTCAATGATGAAACGTGACATACAAAACGTACAAAAGAACAACATAACAGAACTTCTAGAAATTCATTTAGACATATATCAATTACATAGCAGTTTAGAAATGAAGAGCTTTTTAGTTTTAAAACATCTGTGTAGCCATGGGGGTGATTAAGTTGAACCTACATTTTCACACCAAATACCATGCTATACTCCATATGCAACAAATAATTAAAACAGTGACATCATAAAGGAATAAAAGGTGACAAATTTCTTTATACTTTGAGTGAAGAAAGCTTGTATACTGACTTGGAATCCAGAAGTTATCAATGAAAAGTAGGGCTTAGTCACCCTCTACGCTGGTTCCAGTTCTCTGCCTCCTCTCAGATACTATATGTGACCAATCCAGATAGCTGTCTTATACAACTTCCTCATGGTGACCATCTCCCTATAGGATAGCTACATAAGCCTACTGACTTCATTGACTCTCACACCCCACATAAACAGGGCAGATATGCAATAGTAACCGATCAGTCACTGACTTCCTAAAGAAATTGCCCCTGTGATTTTTTTTTTAACTGAGGATTTAAGCCAGGGGCACTTTACTTCTGAGGTGCATTCCCAGTATTTTTTATTTTCTATTTTGAGACAAAGTCTTGCTAATGGCCTAAATAAATTGATAAGGCTGCCCACAGTCTTGGTATCCTCCTGCCTCAGCCTCCTGTGTCACTGGATTACAGATGTGTTCCACCAGGACTGGCCCCTGTTTGCTTTAAATTTGTGAATTAAAATTCCTCAGGAGAAATATGTTTAGATAATGCACTGGTTCCATAAAGGAATATGTTATCTACTCTGAAGTAAAATTTAATGCAAGATTTAAATGGTATGAGAATACAAAATAAGGGAGGAGACAAAAAGAGTTTTAAAGTTGGAAAGCACATAGAATGGGAATATTTTATCTAAGTCACCAGCACTACGGCAAGCCAAGAAACAAGCTCAGGCTACAGAATATCAGAATAATTCAGAATTGAAAAAGTAAATGGATGGATCTGAAAACTGGAAGATTATCTATAAAGTGGGTAAAATTAGCTGATCCACTTACCTATCCTACAGAAAGTAGATATACAAACCTCTACTATTCTGACAGAAAAGTATATTCTCTGAAGACATTAAAAATAAAATATTATTTTGTTAAAAACTTGTATGGTTGTTCAAAAATAAAAAAAATTTAAAAAATACATAATATTCAGAAATTACAGTAACAAACCCATAATTATTTATGTGTGTTGATTTTCTTTGAAAAAAGTAACAGAATATGCTTATCTGCTAAAACTTTTCAAATGGCTAAATGTCTGTGCATTATTTGTTGTTAAAATAGCTAATTTTGCTGAAATTACTGAAAATTGTTATAAACTAGCATTTTCTGTTGTTCTTAAACATTCAAAGAATGTTCAAAACAAAGCATGTTAATAAAAAATCTTTCTATGAAGAAAAAAATAAAATATGGAGTTGGAACAGTGGCTCAGCGATTACGGCACTTGCCTGGCATCTATGATGACCCGGGTTCAAACCACAGCACCACATACACAACTAAGTTTCGGAGCAACTAAAACCAGATGTAAAGCTAAATAAAGTTGAGCCTCTTTCTCTTTCTCTCTGTCCCTCTCTTTAAAAATTATGTCAGGATTCTAGATATCAGGAACAAATGATAGTAGGGGCACTGTGATAAACATGAGGAGAGAAAATAGAGATACCAGAAAGAAGAAAAGCAAGAGTTAATAGAGAAGGAGAAGTAATACTAACATCTAAAGTAATTCCTGTGCCAGAGGATATTGTAAGCATTTTAATTGTCAATTCATTTAATCCTCACAACCACTCTATCAGAAGAGTTATGACATTCTCCAGATCACACACATGATATAGTAAGGTTAAGTCATTTTACTAACAATTCAACTATACTAAGTGGTAAAGCATGGAATTGACTAGACAGTCAGTTTTGAAGTCCAAATATTTAAAACTACACATTTTAAAATTCCATGAAAACGACTCACCACTTTCCATCTTCATTTCTAAAAAAATTCAGTTTAACACATGTCCTTTCCTTGTCCTCCTGCTGTCACTGTCACTACTGTGACTTCCAGCATTCCTCTGGAGAATATGACCAGTACAAAAGAGTTCTATGCGTTCTAACAGTTGCAAATATTGAAATGAATATATGTAGATATATACTAAAACTAAAAATTCACATTTTGATGTTACATAACTTCTGTATGTTGAGAAAGGGACAAAAAAACTACTTGGGCTACTACTTTAAATTTTTTTAGAAATCTGGCACAAATAAGGGGAAAGTTATTATCAGTTAAATGTAGATGGACATCCTATTTGTTTTCTACTTTTTTGAATCTCAAATATTTACCAATTATAAGAAAGCCAAAATGAAAATGGGAATCGTTTGGATGGTATATAGTTTTGAAAAGACTGGTGTATCAGTGAATAAGAACTTTAACATCATCAGAGACCAATTTAGATTTTTGTTGTTCCTAGACACTAATACTACACATATACAACACTAAAATGTTCACTCTATTCTATTGACTTAGTCCAAGATTAGTATATTGGAGAAAAGATAAGCAAAAAACAAAGCAATAGTTTGAAGAATTGGCTGCTTGTTCAGTTGACTTATTTATTCAGTCAAAATTCTTAAATGACTCTTTAGGGACAGCATTTTGCAGATTCTAATACAGTATGAAAGAATTTAATAAATAGCCTAATTAGAATAGTCTCAGAATAATTTTCCAACAAATAAAGGGTTCATCAATGGTTGTTTTTGATAAGGCCAAAGTTGAAAAAATGGGCAGATTTCCTCCTACATAAAACACTGCTTTATGAAATAGGTTAACTTCATTCCAAAGGCATCTTCACTAAAATGAACAATGCAGACAAGTGCAGAGAGATCAAAAAATAACCAAATACCCTGGCAAATCCAAAAGAATTCAGGATTCTAAAATTTAGGTCATTTCCACAACTTCAGCTAATGAAACAATGTGAATAACACAGGAATGATTAGGAAGAAAACAATATGCTCTTTTCATTTACAATGATAAGAATAACTATATGATAGACTGAAAAATATTAGGCGGAGCCTTTGTTTATAATGAATGATATTCCCAGAGGCCAAACAAAGAGGTAGCTCCAACCAGGGATTTAATACTCATATTCTCTATTTTATTGATATTCATCCATTCTTTTATTAAAATATTTATTGAATGCTGCTTGCTAATAAGTCACATTCCTTTATAGATTATTTATTGTTGCCTAAAATCACCTAAAGGTACTTGCTTAAAACAAGAATTTATTACTTCTCATAGGCTTCTGGATCAAGAATTCCAGGAGCTCCAAAGAGTAAATGATAAGAGAACAATGAGGAAGTCACAGTCCTTTTTATGAAAACCTTGAAAGTCAAATATTCTGTTGGTTAACAAAGGACTAACCCTGATTCCATATGGGAAAAGACAACATAAGGACATGAATACAAGAGACAAGGGCCATGAGGAACTACACTGAAGTTTAGTTTCTATAACCTTCCTCTTAACAGCTCAAATCATGTAATGCTAATGTAATATGATAAGTACTATGGCATACCATTTTTAAGCTTTAGACTTGATTATCCCTCAAGAAAAAGACTTTTCCGAGTATCCTTCTTTTAAGCCCTAAGAACCAAAAGAGAGATAAAGCCTAAAATCACTGATAGTATACTACTTTTGCTCCAGGATAAAGCCAACACATGTTAAAAGTTGTGGTTTACAGCTGTTTCTATCATTTTGGCAAGAAAGAAGTTAAATTTTTAATATCAATCTTAGAAAGATGGCATTTGAGGTTGACACTGAAAAAATCAAACAGAATGCTTGAAGCAAGCCTTATATCAAAAGTGGCAGAATGAAACAGAAATGATTCCTTTGGAATCAGATTTTAAACCTAACCTGGTTTCCAGTTTGCTTACTGATAATAATATTCCAATTTAAAATGTTTTATATTTGCTCTTTAGAAGATTAAGCTCATGGCTTTTGTGGAAACAATCACTATTATCCCAACATGGCTTGACTATTCAAAAATCACATTTTGAACATGAAGTACAACTACTTCTCTCAGAGGTCCCTTCTAATTGGGCCAAACTAAATGAACAAAAGGAAGAAAAGGGACAGTAATTTCACCCCCACACAACCCAGGTTAGTTAGAGGATTTGTCGTGCTAGGAGTGACATATCTCAAGAATAATATCTAACTAGTTAAGAGAATACACATGGGAAAGTTGATGGCAATTATGCCAAGAAGTGCTTGACTATGTTTTGAAGAACTTAGCTACACAGTAAGACTATGAAATTAAGAAACCACAATGCCAGTGTTTTGCAACAAATATGGAAAAGAGCCTTTGATTATCCTTTGTAATTAAGAAAAATTTGATAAAAGATCCAAGTTAACTCTATCTGTTCTTTTACTATTAAGTTTTTGTATCTATAATTGGCAATGACTATAGTCTGAGTTTCATCAAACAAAATCCTGACTCTGACTTCTGACTTCTTCACTTATTTTTCTCTGCAAAGCCTTGTGGTATTCTTAGAGCATATGTGTATAAAGCTTTGTCATTTAACTTCAATAATCTGTTTATATGAGTTTGCTAACTTGGTATGGGAAATGCATTCCTTTTTAATTTAAAGAGAAAGGGACAGTGAGGGAGAGAAAGAGAGAGAGAGAGAGAAATAATCAATTTTATTTAGTTTTTCTTGTAGCTTTCATTGCTCCAACACTTCCTTGAGTATGTGGTGCTGGGGTTCAAACCCATGTTCTCATGCATGCCAGGCAAGTGCCATGAATGCTGAGTCACCGCTCCAGCCCTATCATCCTTTCTTAAAGTAACTTGCTTCAATGCTTGACTAATTCCTGTTGACCTGATATACTAGGACTTTAAATCATCTCTTCACTCACTATACTTTCCATGTATCATTTTTGTAGTTTATTTCAGCCATTTAACATCTGAACACACTTGGATCCTGTCTATTTCCTGAGACTTCTTTTCCATCCCTCATGACTACTCTGAGATAATTGGTATTCATTCAATATCTTTTTTTGCTTAAGACAAGTAGAATTACTTTCTGCTTGAAACCAGCAACTCCAACTGATACTGAAAGCATTACAATGAATGTAGTATGTATTACAGATGCCTAGAGAAAAATGATTTAGGAGTAATTATTTACCTTCATGTAGATTTAATTCAGTGAAGGATCCTGTTAATAATTATGGATAATCACTAAGTAGATCATTGACATTTAGAATGCAATGATAATTGAAAGTAAAATTTTGGGGTGTGGTTGTTGATTTTACAGAACAACATGCAGAATTCAGGGACCATTGAGTGGAGATGACTGTTTCTAACAGTGCTAGACACCTTATGGAAAACGTAATCCCAGATTCTAGGCTCAAAGAGGAGATTTACACAATTATTATCTTGCTAAATGATCTATTTTGTCTTGCTATTATTAGGTTGAATAAGAAGGAAACCATATACTAACTATAGTTGTCTGAAGGGCCAAACCACAAATTCTGTTAAGTACACAGCTCCAACAACATTCTCTTTAGAAAATTACAGCATGGAAAAGGAACAAGTTAGATACAGAGATTAGGAAAGGTGATATTAGAGGATGCAGACATGTGAAGAGTATTACCAAACCCATATGTCCACATTTAAAATATCCCTGCTTTTCATAATAATTGTTGCTATCTTTGCCATATTCTTCCTTGATGACATTAATATTTTCACTGTAGATTTACCTTCTGAGAGCAAGCCTCTGACTCCTTTAACTTCTAACTACCCTCCCTCTTCTGGGTATTTTCCCAGGGGATTTAGAATCAGCACATTACAGCAACACAGCAAAATCTATGTTCATAGCAGCTCAATTTATAATAACTAAATTATTATGTCCCTCACTGGATGAATGGATCCAAAAACTGTGGTATATATATACAATGGAATTCTACTCAGCAATTAGAAACAATGATATTGCAGCCTTTGAAGTTAAATGGATGGCTACTGAAAAAAATCATGCTGAGCGAAGTTAGCCACACCCAGAGAACCAAGGGTCCAATGTTTCACTCATTTGTGGAGGCTGGAGCTAAACCCAGGCCTGTGTGACAGGTAGTCAATCTCACGTATTAGACCCAGCAAAGGCATAACAACACATAATCTAGGGCAATCATAGATATGTGTCAGGAAGGGGGGGGGAGGGGCAGGTGGGGGAGGGAAAAGGGTATGAGAATAGGGTGGGATCTAGGAGGTAAATCTGATTTAAGAATATATGCATATCATGTTGTTACTTTAGATGCATTTTTGATTGTCCAATAACTAAATTTCTTAATAAAAATAAAAAAAAAACTTTATCCATTTTTGTCTCCAAGTCTAATAGAGCCAGATTCCATTATTCTCTGGAGAACTAAATAAAAAGCTTAATGTTAGAGTAGAAGCCATTTCCAGCATAGATTATTAAGTTTTTTTTTCTAATTTGCAACCAAAGTTATCTAGAAATTAAATGTAAGGTGATTTCTTTATCAGTCAGGATAAATCCAGTGTTTTCATATTGGGTTTAAACTATCAACATACTGTCCTTTGCAGATAGGCCAGCAGAAACAGTTAAGAATGCTTCTGTTTGCTCAGCTGGTTGATAAAACTTCCAAGTAATGTTAATACTAATAATACTAAATATAATTAAGATGTGTAAAATTCCCTTATAATATAGAGTAATGGAGTAAATGATAGAGATTTGTTTGGTGTTCCTTTCCCAAGCAAACCTACTCTATTTTCCCAGAAGGAGCTGAGAAGACATTCCCTTTACCACAGCCTTGAAAAACATATTTATAATAAAGTTTTTTAAATGATCTTTATGAACCTGTTCTTTCTAGCAGTATATGAGGCAAGACAAATTAAAATCACTCTATTATAAAAGGTTAAAAGGCCATATAACTTATCAAAAATATTTTACTAATTCACATTGGGGTTTGCAAGATATTAATGAGAAATCAAATTGAAGAAGCTCATGCTAAGTCTGCATCTCTTGTTATCTTTGTATTTTGGCTATCTGTGTAAACAAGAATCAGGATTTTTGTTGTTGTTGTTATTGTTACCAGGGATTGAACCCAGGGGTGCTTAACCACTTAGCCACATTCTCAGTCCTTTTTATTTTTTATTTTGAGACAGGGTCTCTCCATATGTCTTAAGACCTCACTAAGTTGCTGAGGCTGGCTTTGAACTTGCAATACTCTTGCCTCTGCCTCCTGAGCTTCTGGGATTGCTGGCATGTACCTCTGCACCCAGCAGGAACTTTTTTAATCAAAAAAGTAGAGGAAAGTGTTCAAACTGTAATCCCCATCAAATAGGAATTCAAGTGACAACTCTCTGTGTTAATTTAGGACTCTCAAAAGTCTACACCTTCATTAAAATCATAGAGTAGGTGGGAAATCCACAAGATGACAAAGGAAGATAATAAAGAAACTGTCACATATTGAAGTCTGCGTGAAAAAGCAAATTCTCTTCTGAAATGTCACAACATTAGCACAATCTTTACACAGATGGAGAGGTTTGAATTTACATCCCTTTGCAGTGTACAGAAAAAGGCAAAAAATAACCTCAAGTATTCCCAGGTGAGAAACACCCAGTATTCCTGGAAGATATGTGTGTGTGTCCTTCAAACAGGAAATAAATATCCCTTGAAGGAAAAATGAAGCACAGAAAAAATGAAAGTAAATGGAAAGCATGCATTTTGACAACAGAAATAAATTCAAATATATCTGTAATCAAATGACTACATTCAGAAGTTATAAGGCAGAAATTACTAGATTGGATTTAAAAACCAAATCCTAAGACATAAAGATGCATGTGGGGGACTGGAGTGGTGGCTCAGTGGCTGCAGCACTTGCCTGGCATGACTAGGGATGTGACTTTGAACCCCAGCACTATGTACGCAACAACGAAGTGTCAGAGCAAAGAAAGTCTCATGAAAAACTAAACAAAAATTGACTCTCTCCTTCTCTCTCTTACTATTTTTTTAAAAAAAGAAGAGATCTAAGGGTCGATTGTCTCCACTCATCTGTGGAGGTGGGGACTAGACCCTGGCAATGAGAAAGTTGGTCTAGTAATATGAGTTAAATCCAGATAAGATGTAATGCTTTACAATCTAATACTTTTTTTAGAGTTATAATGGGAAGGGGAAGGGAGGGATAAGGGAGGGTAATTGGAGGGGCACTCCTGGGGATAATTGCAATATCCAGAATATATACACATTTTATA
>PVKS010048950.1:0-12190 GCA_004027875.1 Aplodontia rufa | reverse complement strand
CAGATAAGATGTAATGCTTTACAATCTAATACTTTTTTTTAGAATTATAAAGGGAAAGGGAAGGGAGGGATAAGGGAGGGTAATTGGGGGGGCACTCCTGGAGATAATTGCAATATCCAGAATATTTACACATTTTATACACATTTTATATTATTTTGTTAAAATCGTGTAAGGTTGTTCAAAAAATAATAAAAAAAAAGGAAAAAAAAAAAGAGTTGTAGTGTCCTCATTGAAATGTGGATGTGTTGGAGGAGAGAGGTATCATGAGCTCTGTGGACTTGGGCCTCTCAGGAATAAAGTGCCTCAACCTCTTTAAGTAACTCAGTACCTTTGAATTTGAAGGCAGATGGAGAGTAGGAGTAGGGGGAGCACGGACCCCAATGGTAGTTGGTTTTCCATTTTGCCCTGATTTCTCCACTCGTCAGCGATGTGTCCTTCCGCTCCCTCATGTATGAGTTGAAGTACTATTCCATAGAAGGATTTTTAAATACAATAAATGACTACAGTGGTGGCTTAGTAGGGCACTTGCTTGACGTGCACAAGAACCCAGGTTCAAATCCCAGCACCATATGCACAACTAAGTGTCAGAAAAGCAAAAACCAGATGAATAAATAAATAAAATAGATTTTGTCTATTAAAATGCAATGTGATCCAAAAAATATATACCATAGATACCATGGAGTTCCTACTCAGCAATTAGAAACAATGATATTGCAGCCTTTGAAGGTAAATGGATGGCTATGGAAGAAATTATGCTGAGTGAAATAAGCATAACCCAGAGAACCAAGGGTCAAATATCTCCACTCATCTGTGGAGGCTGGAGCTTGACCCTGGCCATTGAGAAAGATCAATTCTCATGCTTTAAATCTGGATAAGGTGCAATGACATACAACCTAAGGCATTTGTAGAGATGTATGGGGAAGGAGTGGGGGAAAGGATAAGGGTGGGTAATTGGGGGGGTCTTGGGGGGTAAATCTAGTTTTCAGATTTATATATATATTTTATTATTTCGTTAGAAGCTTGTTTGTTCAATAAATACTTTTTTAATAAAAAAATGCAGTGCCAGGCATATCTCCCAGTGTTTTTTCTAGCGTGAACTAGATGCCTAATTGAGGTGGGTACTCTCCTGATGTCTGATTTAAGTCGCCTGTACTACATCATGGGTTTCCCTCATTCAGTACTCAGTGGTCCACTCTTATTCATTATTCTAGAAATGCTCCTACCAGTTGACTCACTATGTTTCTTGCAAGGTCAACTCTAAAGCTCCATGTGTACATAGCATTCTTTCCCTTTAACTTTCCATGACTGTTTAACATTTTTCCTTCCTTGATCTTTTCCATAGTCACACTTATTTTCTTGGACTATGTAATTAAATCTCTCCCAAACACCTATCTGGGATAAAGGTCAAAGTTGAAGTTCAGGATAATGAGAGGATAATTCACATTTTTAAACTACTCTTCTTTGTCCAGCCAGACTGGGTCATGTATTAGATATCTAACAATAAGGATTAAGCAATCCTTCCTAAAATGATCTCCAACTGACCTTCTAGGTCAGGGATCAGTGAACTACAGCCTGTAGGTCAGATCCATCCTACCATCTCTTTTTGTAAACAAAACTTTATTGGAACACAGTCATACCCAGTGGTTTACAAATTGACTATGGATACTTTTGTATTGCAATGATAGATTTGAGTAGTTGCAACAGAAACAATGGCAGAGATGAGTAGTTTTAATGAGACTATATGGCCTGCAAAGTCTAAAACATTTACTATCTGGCCTTAGATAGAAAATCTCATTGACTCCCCTACTCCAGTTTATCTTCTAATGATGTTTCATGGTCTTCTTCAGCTCCAAGAGGAAGGCTCTTGAAACACATCATTGGCAGATAATGGAAAAGTTAACTCCATGCAGTCCAGTTGATCTCCCCAGCTGGAAAAATGCTGCACTGCTACAGAAGGTATATGTTGGGAATCCTTTAGGAGAATCTGGTCCTATGCTGAATCATTATGGATTTTTAAATTCCAAGAGTTATGCAGGACTAAATTCTGTGCTAGAGGGCCCTAACAGTTCATGGAAGACCTGAAGAGCATTTAGCCTCACTGGTAGCTGTCCTTGGTGCTGATTGTAACGCTGGCCTCTCTGATTCTAATACCTTCATAAGCAGCATGTATGACTGCTAGAGAACTTGAAAGTGTGTTCTGACTTGATCACATTATAATTTCTGAGAGGCACACAATTCAGAGTTTGTGTATGGTAAAGGCAGAAGCTGGAAGTAGTTAGGATTTTGTTGGACACCTTGAGACCTACCTACTTGTATGTTTTTCTGCAATTACACTCTTGCTTTCAACCTCTCATCAGGTCCTTTCTGTCCTGCCTGCAGATCAGGCATGATACCTTTGCTAGAATGATTAGAGCTTTAGCTTTATGCTGATGGTCATCATGTCCAGATCTATAATTGACTCTGTGGACTCCTAAAGTCCTACCTGACCTAGGTCCCTCCATTACCCTCTTTCCTTGTCTGTCTCCCACTAAAGAATCAGGCTCCCTGTGATTCCCATTCAAGTTCCTGCAACTAACTCAGCATAGGGAAACTTGTCTTTTATGTCCTGGGGCTAAATGCATTCCTTTTTGAAGAGAAATGATATATTCTTAAAAATCCCATGGAACTCCAGCGCCCGACTTCTCATTTTGAAGGATAATTCAGGGTATTCACATCGATCACTGCTTTCTTCTTTCACTCCTCAGCTGAAGCTGAAGCCTCCTTCCCAGAGCCTCTGGTTTATTCTCAGTACAGAAGTTGCATGTTACATTCTGCTGCATACTGATGCTCAGGTGTGGAATGAGACAACACAGGATAGTATTGCTGCATTAAATATAAATAGGCACCAGGTGCAGTGGTACAGGCCTGTAATCCCAGTGACTCAAGAGGCTGAGGCAGGAGGATTACAAGTTCAAGGCCAGCCTCAGCAACTTAGCGAGGTCCCAAGCAACTTAGTGAGTCTCTGTCTTAAAATAAAAAATAAAAAATGGGCTTGGGATGTGGTTCAGCAGTTAAGCACCCCTGGGTTCAATCCCTGGTACTCCACTAACAAATAGAAGTAGGAGGACTCTGGGGATGAGGATGTAACTGGCTCATAGAGCACCAATAAATATTTATTCCGTATAATAGTTTGGGATGGGCATATGGAGAAAACAGAATAACCAATGATCAGATCCAGTAGCCAGGGTCTTCCTTGGGTTCTAGAAATCAGAGAATCCTTAGTGGTCACATACTCAAAATTCTTCATTTTAACAATGAGAGAGGTGAGATTTAGGGAGGGGAAGTGTCTTTTCCAAGGTGTCTCTGGAAGTGGCATTAGAATCCCAGCCTTCCAATTCCTACTTGTCTCATCTTCTGCCCCTAGTCTCCTAAGGGTGCAGGACAGTGTCTCAGGGAATCCTTCAGGAAGACACAGAATGATGGGGCCATAAAAGTTCCAATTTTATCTGTTTAGGTTATTTTGAAGAAAAAGATTTTTTCCCTCTAAAATTTTTTGAAAGTCACTGCAACAAAACATGCCAACGCTTATTTTGGAGAGAATGAAAACCCTTCCAGGAAAACTGAAAAGTCAATATACTTTCTCATTTTTCCGAGAGTCTATTTTATTCCAAGAACTTGACACTTTGGGCCTATTTAATTTTAATAGCATTCCTATGAGTCAAATCTTATGATGCCATCGTAAAGGAGGAGACTGGGTATCATAGATTGAGAACCTTGTCCAAGGAGACCATAGCAAGTTGAGGAACTGGAATTCAGACTTGGGTCTTTCTGATTTTAAAAATCTTTCTTTCTTTGTTACTGCAAGCTTTCTTGTCATTCCACTTCTGGCTTCAACAGCCAACTACCAAGTGAGACTCTAGCCTTCCGGGGGGTCAATTATTGTATCTCATCTCTCTGAAGTCTAAAGGGAATCCCTCATTTTGTTTCTTAGGTAGCATTTAAAAATGGATTTGAAGCTATTTCTTCTGCTTCATCCTCTCAGCTCCACCTTCATTTCCTCCTTGAGTATGCAACTCTCCTCTCCTGTAGAAAAGAAAATGAACAATGCAGACTATGCCCAGTTTACAGTGGTTCAACTTAGGGTTTTTAGACTTTACAGTGGTGCATAGCAAAAGGCATTCAGTAGAAACTGGACTTTGAATTCTGAACCTTGATCTTTTCCCAGGTCAGCAGCATGCAATATGATACTGTCCTGTGATGCTAGGCAGCAGCTGTGACCTGCAGCTCCCAGGCAGCCGGGTGGTCACCAGGGCCAACACCTGGCATCATAGCTGTGATGCTCGGCTCTGATGTTGGTGGCTTCGCTGGATTCAGTGTATTTTCAGCTCACAACACTCGCAACTTACAATGGGTTTATCAGGGTGTAACTACATTCTATGTCAAGGTGCATTTGTGCACACAAGGGACACACTCATTGCAATGTAGATAAAACTAATAGAGGATACGAGTGAGACAACAGCTGAGATAAGATCCTATTATTTTTCTCCCTATACCACAGATTCCTTCCCCTGAATGGCCTTGCCTTTTTGTAGATCACGGACAAGGATGAATGTTTAAACACAGGGATGTGGAGGCTTCTGGTTGTTCTTTTGAGGATGATTGATGGCTGAGAGTTGGGATCTAGTCTCCTCCTTTTTATGCCATCTCATCTTTTCTACAGGAGAAATGACTACATAAATGCAGACCAGCCTGTGGAACTGTTAGCCACATTCCAACCGAGTGTCAGGTGGCACTATTGATATGAGGGCAGAGGCTCTGGGATTTTGAACATCTGCAGAGGGCAAGCAGGCCTTTGCTGTTGGGGAGAAGACACAGCCAGGTGGGCTGGTCGGCTGTCAGAGGAGGAGCAAAGGCTGCAAGACTTTGTTGCTGCAGAGGCTCAGGATAAAGTCAAGGTGGGATGAATCCTCTACTGACATGATGGGGCTGGGAAGTGTTGCTAAGTGCACAGGAAGGGTTAGGAAATGAAGTCCCGTCTCCACCTTTTGCTGTAACTTGGAACTGCTGAGAGCCTGCGTGGCTGCGTTAGAGGGTGCTCTGCAGCCACTCCTGGACCACGTGCTCAGCTTGCCTGGGTGCTCCTGACACAGCGTGCTGATGCAGTGGTCTGCCCTAGAGAAAGCAGGCACTGTTAAGCCTTCCTACCCTCAGCACTATGTCCTCAGCACCTTCAGGGAAGCTGGACGGCGGTGAGACAATGGCAGAGATTTGTGCTGGATTATGCTTGCAGAGTGCTCTGGGGATCAGCGCCTGAGACTCACTTTCCCAAGTGGGGACTTTGACCTTAGTGGCAGATGTGGTCTCTGCTGTCCGTGGTTGTAGGTTGGTGAGGGTGACAGAGACACAGATGACTCCCAATATTCTTATCCCAAAAAAGAATGACCCTGGATTCAGAAACAGGGAAAAACAACCAAGTCATTTGTCTACCTTGAAATTCTTTCTAGGGCCTTCTTGTCTTCTGATACCATGTTAGGAAGAGGATTGTCCACATACTCGGGCTTTCAGGTTTCCCTTCATTCAGTTTAAAAACGCCTGCCCAGGGACTGGAGCGGTGGCTTGGCGGTTGCAGCGCTTGCCCGGCATGCGTGAGTACACGGGTTCGAACCCCAGCACCACATACACAACTAATGGTCAGAGAGCAACGAAAGCCATGTGAAAAACTCAATACAAATTGATTCTCTCTCTCTCTCACTATCCTTCTCTCTCTCTTAAAAAACAAACAACAACAACAACACCCCCCCACACACACACACTTGCCCAAACCGATCTGTAACAGTGCTGATTCTTGATCCCTTTTTTGTTGAGGTTTTGCTATCTTCAGGACCCTTTTATTTTATTGGTTTATTTATTAAGATGCCAGTAATTGAACTCAGGGTAGCTTAACCACTAAGCCACATCCCCATACCTTTTTGTTTGTTTTTATTTTGCTTAGGTGCTTACGGCCTCACTTAGTTGCTGAGGCTGGCCTTGAACTTGTGATCCTCGGGCCTCAGCCTCCTGAGTCACTGGGATTATAGGCATGTGCCATAGTGCCTGGCATCTTCAGCTCCCCATTCTATTTCTTGAAGAGAAAGAGAGAGAGAGAATCAATTTTATTTATTTTCTCATCTGGTCTTTGTTTCTGCAACACGTAGCTGTGTATGTGACTTGGGGTTTGAATCTGGATCCTCACACATGCCAGGCAAGCATTTCAACTGCTGAAATGCCCCTTTAGGCTCCTTTTAAAGAGAAGGTGTTATAAGCCTTTACAAAAGTATAGACACCTATAGATCTATATCATCTTCACATAAGTCACATTATCAAATACTTTCCAGTTTTCTAAACATACCCTGAGAGAATAGGAGTTGTACAGCCAAATGTTAGAGAGCTCTGATTTCTTTGAAGCATGAAAAGCTGCCCTCCACCCGGCCTGAGTGGGACCCATGGGAGGACCTAAGCCACCAGGCAGCATCAACAGAGAGAGCTTGAGGGAGGAGTGATGGATGGTGCTCTTAGGTGGGTGGTAATTTCCGGGGGTGAACCCTGGAAGGTCGGGTGGGTAATTGCTGCCATCTGCTGAATATGTAGTGTGTTCCGGCATCTAAGTCTCATGCTTATATCTGCATGAGCTCAGGTAATCCAGAGTACCCCTATGAGATAGGTGTTACTATTATCTCCATCTTAACGGTGAGAATCCTGAACCATGGAGAAGTCAAGCAGCTTTCTCAAGGTCACACACCTAAAAAGTGCGAGTCAGTATTCAAACACAAGTGACATCCCAGAGCCTGTGCACTCTTTTTCTGAAGGGTTCACAAATGCATGACTATGTGAATAAATACAGGCGTGAAAAATACCTGTGACACTGAGATTCTGTTCACGTTTCCCATCATCCAGCGGTGATGACTCTTTACATTGCGTATCTCCTTGCTGAGTATTTCCTTGCGCATGGTATGGGTGGGGTGGGCAAGGTCTGCTGAACTGACTGGAGGGTCCTTTTAGACCTGGTGTATCAGAAGGAACCTCTTGGATGAGGGAAAGCTGCCCCGTCATGGATCTGTAGGCAGCGCTCCTACACCCTTTCTAGCATTCTCCTTGGCCTCTCTCCTTCTGGGATACAGCAAGAATCTTGAAGAGTTTGGGGAGGTCACTTGAAGAATAAAATGATCCAGTATATTAGCAGCCAAGCCAAAATCGAGCAAAGTTGGGAATTTTAGATTAAACCTTCATTTTTTAAAGTCATGGTCTGATCATTTTGGGCACCAGTCCAAGTTCCATCGGGTCATTTTGGGTGGTGGTAATGGGGAGAGGAGCAATGGAGCCAGGCTCTGTGTCTTTATGGACCTGACTTCAGTCCTTTGTTTATTGTTGCTCATGGATTCCCTCAAAAAATGTAGGTGATTCTTATGAGCCTTGTCCTGTGTGGATGTGTACAGGAGACAGGTTGGACAGGAGGGACAGCCCCCTGGCTTCAAGGAGCTCCCAAGTCTGTTAGGGACAGAAGGCTTCCTCTAGAAAGAATTGGTCCATATCTAGAGCTATGGCAGGGGAGAGGGTGAGAGACAGAGGGCCTCACAAGTGACAGGAGAGCTGCTGGCAGTGGCAGGTTCCTTCCTGTCTAAATCTACCCAGCATTTAAGACCTGGCCTAAACGTCTCCTGCTCTCAGAACTGTCTGTGCTTTCGCCTGCACACAATCACTCTACTCTCCGGGCTCGCCCAGCATTCCTGTTCTTTTACACGTGTGACCATTATTTTTAGCCTGATTTTAATCCCCCAGTTTTTCTCATCTGTACTGGGATTGAACTCACTGCTGTTCCCATCTTCTGTGTCTTTCCTAGGAATTCTTCCATGAATTCGTCATGAGAATGAATTCCTGAGGAGCTTTCTCAACAGCAGATGTGGTTTCCGTAAGTCTTCCATGAGCCCCAGAGTCTGCGTTTCTCAGGGTCTTCCAGCAGTTGTTGATGCTGCTGGTCTCTGGACCTCACTCAGAGCAAAGCGATTCTGCAGCATTGGACACAAACCAAACCTTTCAAGCTAGCCTGATTTATGGAACTGGTTAATGGGCATATCACTTTCTTTGTCTGTGTCTCTCTTTCTCCATAGGCCAGATGAGGCCGTTTTTTGGGGCTTGACAATTACTAGGCATCTGTACCATTTTCTCTGCTCCTCTCACTGACATTGATACTTGATGAGGACGTTCTCTCTTGTAGATTCTGAACATATCCTATTGAGAAGGATTTCTCCGTAGAGTGCCCTAGAAATTTTCTGGTCCAACAGCATTGCCTGGAAAGAAGGGTTGTATTTGCTACCCTGGGTAAGATGCACCCTAAGGTATTTCTAATGGAATGATGTGGGGTGGGGACAATCCCCAGAGCCATACAGAGATGCCTCTGAACCTAAGAGATGAAGGCACTGCTGTCTCCAGAGCCTCTCATACCCTCAGCCTCTGGGAAGCGATGGGAGGGACAGGAAGTCAGAGAACAAGGGCAGGCATAGGTGCAGGATTAAGTGTGGGGTTTCCAACCATACTCACACATTAGAATGATGAGAAAGAGTTTACAAATGGTGCTGCTCAAAGCTACCCCTAGATGATACATTTAGTTGCTCTGGGAGATGAAGGGGGTATCAACATTTTAAAATCTGCAAGGTGAATCTCACATGTATGCAGGGCTGAGAACCAGGCATTTAAGCCTACAGGGACAGTGATTGAGCAGCGTGGTTCACTTTCAACCTGGGACTCAGAAGCAGGGTCCTGATCTCCTATTCAACTGACCACCGGACTGAGCTAAGGGAAGCTCTTAGAAGTAGCTCCCGTTGGACAAGCTCTCTGATTAGAACCGAGTCCCCCTCTAGAGGCAGACATTTGAAGAAAGACAGTAACTCCTCCTGCCCATTTGTTGTTCTAAAGGAATCCATTCTCCAGAAAATGAGGTAAGATAACCCATTCTTAGGCATGAGCATTTCTTACAAGGATTTTGCTGTTACTATCAGCTCCGTCAATCTCTGTTGGCTTTTCATAATGTCTCCATTTTGGGGAGTGGGTGGTGACTGCTCCTCCTTCCTGGTAGAGGGCTTGGAGCTGAGTGGCAGCCCCATTCACATGTGTCCTTGCTTAAGGCTCAACCTTCAATGTGGCCTCCTTCTCTTATTTTCCTCCCTGATGTTCATGCCCCGTTCCCTTTAGCTCCCCTTCCTGCAGAGCTCAGCTCATTCAAAAGGATTGAACCCAGCTGATTCCTTTTAAGCTGTGGCTAACTGGCACCCCAGCCAATACGTGACTCTTCATGGATTTGAAAGGATTGGCTTGCTAGCCTCATGTATCTTTCACTTGCAGCATTCTCAGTGACGGTGCAAATTAAAGCATTCTACCAGTTCCTGTTGGGGTAGACTGGTGGGGCCTTTAGAGGAGGAAGGGGAACAGGATGGTGTTCCTGACTCTTGTGTAGAGGTCTCCTCAAGCGGTGAGAATAAGGCATTGTTCAAGAACAAGCCAAATACTTGATGGACAGCAGTCCATGCCTCTTCCCTCTTAGAAAGAAAAAACGAGAAAAGACAAAGGGGGTCTGCATTACGCCGCTTCAGCACATTTCTAATTATAGTGCCCATTTGTAACCAAGACTTTGGCCTTCCAAGAAGACTTGATTACAACATTCATAATTCATTGGCAGCCAGTCTATTACCGATTCAATGATTTCTCCAGCCAGGGAGAGAATCTTGATCTTTAAAAACTGATTTTTCACATTAGAATGGCAAAAGCAATTAGTTTTATTTTTAGCTCCGTTAAGCAGGGGCTTTAATGAGGCTGAAAGGAGGTTTTTCCCGTCTTTCTTCCTCCCATTCTTTCCCCTGACTGCTTTGGGAGAACTCAACGTGGATGCTGCTCCTGGTGCCTGTGGGTCTCTGAAGGCTGCCTCTGGCTGCTGTAGGAGCCCACAGAAGGTGGGGCTTGCACGGCTGAGGGTGGCTTCCAGGCTTTGTATTCAGCCTTGTCTTTCCTGAGGCCTAGACTCCCACTGCAGCTCTTGTCATGCAGGTGGGGGCGGAAGCGTGTGCAGGGGTGAACTTGGCAACCGCAGCCCCAAAGCGCCGCGGTACCTCTGGAGTTTCTGGCAGGAAGTGCTGAGAATATGACTTGGCACTCAGGACCCTCCTCCCCACAATGTGGGCTCAATT
The DNA here is from genome assembly GCA_004027875.1 of Aplodontia rufa. Lineage (NCBI taxonomy): Eukaryota > Metazoa > Chordata > Mammalia > Rodentia > Aplodontiidae > Aplodontia > Aplodontia rufa. The sequence continues at coordinate 1,997 of PVKS010048950.1, read as the reverse complement.
TACTATTCTCAGCTTGCCCCCACCCCTCCCTGTTCTCCTGCACAGACCCCAACTCTCAGCAGAACGATTTGCTTACGGAACCCCGTTCGATAGACCATGTATGTGGCTCACAGTTCCGTCACCTTGTGGCTCTAATCTGCACCCCCTCCCCAAGGAAGAGGCTGGGCTACACCACCTACTGCTCCTGAAATATTTGGAGTCAAATTGGTAGGAGAATAGGCTTTATTCAAAACCAACTTTGAAGGAAGAAAGAAGAAACTTAATTGTTTCAAAGATTCTGTTTTCAAAGTTCCTGAAATTGAGCAGAACTTTTAAAGGAGAGGAGGGAGGGGGAAGACACCGCAGCAGGGAAGGGACTCAGAAGGCAGGAAATACGATGTAGGCTTAGTTAGCCTGGTTAGACAGGCTGGAGGCTGGGGACCTCTACTCCCAGCATCTTTGGTGCCTGCCAGGGTGGGGGTTCCTGCCCTTCAGCTTCCTTTACCTGCAGGAGGAATTAGTTCCCAGTTCAGAGGGGGGCCCTAAATTCAGTCCGTGTCTGTTCCTTGACTGCCTCCCCTGCCCCTTCCAACACCCTGGGCTCTCTTTCCTCTGAAAATGTTGGGTGCAACTTGTTCTGGTAAGTGTAAATCCCTGAACAGTGGTGGAGCCCTGCTCCTTGGACCACAGGTTAACAGGTCAGGTTTATTAACCAACCAGATGCTTACAGGTTCCACGGAAGTGGCCTAAAAGAAGTTGATTGATTGTAGTAGGGACTGTGGCCACCCAGGGAGCACAGGTCAGTCTCAAGGATGGAGTTGACCTTTGACTATAAGAGCGGGTTCTCATGCTTAGCGTCTGGTCTGGTGTTCCTGATATTTTTCAAGGGCAGCTGGTAATCTAGATTTTAAAATATGAAGTCTCCTAATTTTTAACTGCTGGAATGAATTTAATTTTCTTTAAAACCTCACATGGACAAAAAAACAAAATAAAACAAACAAACAAAAAAACCCACAGGTATGCTTACTATTTGGCTGTGTTCAGCTATAGACTGTGAAGGTGAACCCACAGACCCCAGCTCAGACTCCTGTCTTAAAGCACCACTGAGTCCCTGTTAGCTCCTGTTATCTCAGGTAGAAGCACGGCCCAGGGGCTTCACAGGACCACAGTGACCTGAGGGCAGAGCCAGCATTAACTGGAGGCCTTTGGCCAGGACTCCTTTTTCCAGGACCCCCGCAAACAAGTCTGATCTTGCCTTGGGGTGTGGTATCAAGTTTTGTCCAATGTAGATGAAAAATGAGGGAAACACCCCTTCCCCCGGAACAGATAGGGAGAAATGATCTGAGATGTCATCCCTGTTGGTTTCTGCATCATTTTTATGGGAAAGATGCTACTGAAATTTAACCCTGAAAGGCAGCTCGTGATTACCTGCTATGTGCCGGCCACCGGGAAGAGTGAGTCACGTGAGACCTAGTTCCTGCTCTTGCTTGGCTTTTGCAGCCACATACCCAGACTATGAGCCCCTGACCAAACAAAAGACGGAATACCTCCCAGCCCCGACACTCTGCCCAGCACCTATTGGAGACTTAGCAGCTTGAATCAAATCATGGCACTCTGAGCAGGGCCCAGAAAGGAAAAGCATACAGACCTTCCAAGTACAGTATTCAAACAGTTCCATCTTGATTTGAAGATTTTATTTCTCATATGAATCTGACCTTGGCATGTCATGGCATCATTTTCTCTCTGTTGTGACAGTGGTATCCTGAACTGATACTGAATAATAAACCATTATTCAGGGTGATATTGCCTGGAAAACCTGGCATGGGGCCAGGGGAGTGAGAGCATGAGCAGAAATCAGGTAAAAAGCTGAAGTTAATGCATTCCTTCTGAATCTTCCCCCCTCTTCTTCCTTTCCTTAGTGGTTTTCTGACTCCAATTCTTAAGAAACTCCCAGGAAAAATAGAACGTCATTGTGTGTCTCTCCATCTCCAAGAACTGAAAGATTGCCTGCCATCCTC
>PVKS010048949.1:0-12186 GCA_004027875.1 Aplodontia rufa | reverse complement strand
TCACCAAAATGTCATGTTGCACACCGTGCCGACATATAGCAGTGGAGGGACCTTTGGTTATGGGTCAAAATGGAAAGAATGAACAAGAAAAAGGTAGTGTTACAAAAAGTCTTTAGGGCCACACTTTGATCGTTCAGCTCAGGGAATCCTTAGCTGTGTGGAAGCACACGCTTTTGCGCGTTCCCCCACAAACTCACACACACTATATCCAAGATTAAATCATTACCTATCTTTGAAATAAGAAAAGGTAAAATGTCAAAATCACCATGAATTTGAAATATAGTTTATTTCAGTCACACACCTACCAATAGGATGATATGGGTTGTGGTAAAATGTAAGTAGTACATGCTCTCTATATTGAAAATGCAATTCAAGCCTTCAACACATTTCTTGAAAACAATGCTCAGGTCCCCTGGACACCGGTCTCTTTACGCTTCCCACAAAATACTTCCACCAACCTGCAATGGCCTGGCCAACACCCCTGCACACTCCCCAACTCAGAGACACCCATCCCTACCTGGATCCCAAGAGAAGGTACCAAGCAAAATCTAAGACTCCCAGAAACATCATGCTACCCCTCAATCTCTACCTCCTGCACCAACAAAGAGTGCCTCTCCTTCCCTTCTTGAGGCTACCCATATTGACTCTGAACTCAGCAACTCTCCTGGCCTCCTCAGCCCTCTCCTAGCTTCACACACATGACCTCCCTCTCCCTCTGGGCACACTGCAGATCTCCCTACCTGATGCTGGGACCAGCCTTATAGGATAGCAGCCCTGGCTACTGGCGCACACAAGTCCAGGCTCAAACCAGATCAATGCAGCCATGCTTCAGGAGGCTAAAAACATCAAGCGTCCACAAATAAGACAAGGAGCCAGTAACAGCAGTTCAGCACACAAGTTCAGGTTTGGGATGCCTCTTCCTCTATGCATGCCAACCTTGCATTGAAAGCTGCTGTGTGAACCATCGAGGGCCATTCCTGCCCCCTTGCAGGTACACCTTGCAAAATCGTGCAACGTGCCACTGCTGCAGTAGCCCCTGCACCAACAACAACTGCCTGACATTGTGTCCTCAATGCTCAAGCCATCCATCCCACACCCAGCAACAGTTCCTTGTCCCTGAAGGCCTTATCTGACCATTAACCTCATGGCCTTCCCCATCCCTTTCCCACACTGGAGCTTCCCTACCTTTTGCTGAGGCTCCCCAAGACACTGTAGGTCTGCCGTTGGAAGCCAAGTAGGTCAAATTCGCCAACTTCAGGCCTGGTTGGGCCAGTCACATGCAAGAAGGACTGCCACCCTCGCAAGGCCACGGCCTGGAACATTGGAAAACTCACTAGTGAAGTAAGAAGAGAAAGGATCCCGGTGTGCCCTCCCCACTGCTTCCAGTGTCAACATTCTGTTCTTTAGTTTTCTGAGACACTGAGGACAGCAGAAGCATGTCCTCTTCCATGCTGCCGAGTCTTCTTCTGAAGCTTCCTGGATGAAATCCCCCCACTTACAAAAAGCGCTTGTTCCAGGTGCCCTGACTTGAGGGCCTAGGGCCCACTGGACATCCGAGGGTGTGGCCATGGGCAGGGACACAGTGGCTGGAGGTGAGGGATGTGGCCTGTGACTGGCATGGGTTCCATCCCGCTGACTCAATGGGAAAAATAGAAATCAGAACATCAATGCACACACCCTTGATTGCTCTCAGCATTTTAAGTCATACACGCTACAGCGCTCAGAGATGCTCACAGTGTCTTTTGAATATTCGCCCCTCAGAATTCTCTGCAGGGCACAAAAGCTGTGCAGGTATCTGAGACTTTCAGGCTACCCAGGAGAGCCTGGCTGTAAGGCGGATTCAGGTAAGATGGAAGAAATGTGGGCAAACTTACGAAAGTGGTGCTTGGAGCACAGACCGGGAGTCAAGAATCCCAGAAGCATTGGGGCCTGGACAGCAACGACAGGTGCACTGAGCAAGGCTGCGCCTAAGGCAGTGTTGAAGTTCACAGCCAACTTAGAGGAAGGAATTTCAATCTGATGAGAGACATGGATTCCATACTGGGTCCATACATTGGTGGTGAGTGCAGATGAGCACTGAGGGCACCTGCTATGGACGGAAAGGGAAGCAGTGGGGGGTGGCCAAGTTCTGTGATTTTTGAAGAAGTTTGCAGCAGACTTGAGCCAGAGAGACCAGGCCAAACTCAGAAAAGACTGTGATTCATGGCTTACATCTTTCCTGAAAAAATTCTTGAACTCCCTCTTTTCATTATTCGCTTATTTCTGGAGTAAACACTCTTTCAAACATGCATCCAGCTATTGGACCCATTGGGAAACACACCCTTGCCTCGTAATCTCTATCTCCTCCTGTTGAAGTTTTGCTTGTCCTAACGACAAATCTTCTCTTGACACTCTTCTGAACCACATCCGTTGTCATCTGTCCACGTAGTGTGTTCACCCACGTACCTGTGGTCCCAGGACCAAGCAAAACTCTTGATTTCAAAAATTTCTCATCTCTCTTGTTCCACCTTTCCCATCTCAGTCTTTCTATGCATGATCACATACCTCCATGAAGAAATCAAAATGAAGTAACTACACATGAAGAAATCATGTGTAGTTACTTTGTTTCACCCTGACACCACCAACAGGTGCCACAGCTGCATCTTCCAGTGGCCCCACAAATCCCATTTCTTCTCTCCATCATCTCTTTCTCACCATGGCAAACACTCACCTCACTCCCGTGCAATAGCACTGTTCCTTAGATTGCCTGGCTTGCACGCAGAGGTCATTTACTCCTCAGGCAGTTGCAAGGAGGGAATTGCAACATCAAATCATGTCCAGAAATGGGGGCCTGGTGAATTTCTGTGAGCTTTCTGTTTTTGAATATGCATGCTGCTTGAGTATAATGAAAGTGCAAGGAAAAACTTCGTCTTCCCTCAGTTTTCTTCTGGAAGGGTTGTGGTCGATCTGTGAGGGACATTCTGTCATGAACTAACTCAATTTCAAAGGTTTCTCCTGCTAATGCCATTACCTTGGTAATTAAGTCTTCACCATTTGAAAACTCCAGGGCAAATGGTGAGATTTTCAGAACCTAAATTTTTGGAGACACCAGGCCTCCCTGCTTGGATTTTCTCCCAGATATCTGCAGAGCCTTTGGCTAAGCTCCATCGCCAAGGAGCAGAGCTGGCTTGTGGAAAACACACCTACAGCTACAAGTCCCTAACTTGGGTCCCAGCTTAAAAATTAACAAGTGTCATAAATACACAGGAAAGTCAAATGAGCAATTGTGTTCCATCTTCCAAGAATGATGAGTAGAACTAAGACAAATGATCATTACAGTTGGTGAATATTCCACGTATATGCAAAAAGGAAAATCCTCTGTTTTGCCACGATCAAAAGTTTGCTGAAGTCACTCAAAGGGAAACAGACAGAAATAAAAAGCAACAACTTAGCAGACTCGGCTTTTTACGGATCTTCCATTTTTTTAAGGCAAACTCAACGGACTCAGAGGCCTTGAGAATGAAAACCTATAGCACAGAATACCGCATATCGTCACCAAAATGTCATGTTGCACACCGTGCCGACATATAGCAGTGGAGGGACCTTTGGTAATGGGTCAATATGGAAAGAATGAACAAGAAAAAGGTAGTGTTACAAAAAGTCTTTAGGGCCACATTTTAATCGTTCAGTTCAAGGAATCCTTAGCTGTGTGGAAGCACACGCTTTTGCGCATTCCCCCACAAACTCACACACACTATATCTAAGGTTAAATCCTTACCTATCTTTGAAGAAAGAAAAGGTAAAATGTCAAAATCACCATGAATTAGAGATACAGTTTAATACAGTCACACACCTACCAATAGGAAGATATGGGTTTTGGTAAAATGTAAGGAGTAGTACATGCTCTCTATATTGAAAATGTAATTCAAGCCTTCAACACATTTCTTGAAAACAATGCTCCGGTGCCCTGGACACCGGTCTCTTTACGCTTCCCACAAGATACATCAACTAACCTGCAATGGCCTTTCTAACACCCCTGCACAATCCCCAACTCAGAGACACCAATCAGTACCTGGATCCCAAGGGAAGGTACCAAGCACAAATTAAGACTCCCAGAAACATCATGCTACCCCTCAGTCTCTCCCTCCTGCACCAACAAAATATACCTCTCTTACTCTTATTGAGGCTGTCCATATCGCCTCTAAACCCAGCACCTCTCCTGGCCTCCTCCGCCCTCTCCGAGCTTCATTCACATGCCCTCACTCTACCTTTGTGCACAATACAGGCCTCATTACCTGATGCAGGGACCATTCTTACAGGACCGCAGCCCTGGCTACTGGGGCACACAAGTCCAGGCTAAAACCAGGTCAATGCAGTCATGCTTCAGGAGGCCAAAAACTTCCAGGGTCCACAATTAAGTAACGGAGTCAGGGAAAGCAGTGCAGCACACCAGTCCAGGTTTGGGATGCCTCTTCCTCTATACATCCCAACCTTGCATGGAAAGCTGGTGTGTGAACAATTGAGGGCCATTCCTGCCCTCTTGCAGGTACACCTTGCAAAATCATGCAACGTGCCTCTGCTGCAGTAGCCCCTGCACCAACAACCACTGCCTGACCTTGCGTCCTCAATGCTCAAGCCATCCATCCCACACCCAGCAACAGTTCCTGATCCCTGAAGGCCTCCCATGACCAGGAACCACATGCCTCCCTCATCCCTTTCCCACACTGGAGCTTCCCCACCTTTTGCTGAGGCTCCCCAAGACTCTGTAGGTCTGCCGTTGGAAGCCAGGTAGGTCAAATTCGCAATATGCAGGCATGGTTGAGGCAGCCACATGCAAGGGGACTGCCACCCTCGCAAGGCCAAGGCCGGGAACATTGGAGAACTCACCAGTGAAATAACAAGAAAAAGGATCCTGGTGTGCCCTACCCCACTGCTTCTAGTGTCAACATTCTGTCCTTTAGTTTTGCGGGACACTGAGGACAGCAGAAGCATCTCTTCTTCCTTGCCACCATGTCTTCTTTTGAAGCCTTTTGGATGCAATCCCTCCACTTTCAAAAAGCGCTTGTTGCAAGTGCCCTGACTTGAGGGCCTAGGGCCCACTGGACATCAGAGGGTGTGTACATGGGCGGGGCCACAGTTGCTTAGGGCATGGGGTGTGGCCTCTGACTGGCCTGGGTTCCACCCCCTGTCTCAATGGAAAAAGGAGAAATCAGAACATTAATGCACACTCCCTTCATTGCACTCAGCATTTTCAGTCATACACGCTACAGCGTTCAGAGATGCTCACAGTGTCTTTTGGAATAGTCAGCCCTCAGTGTTCTCTGCAATGCACAAAAGCTGTGCAGGTATCAGAGACTTTCAGACTACGCAGAAGGCCATTCTCTATGGCGGAATTAGGAAATATGTTAGAAATAGGGGAAACTTACGAAAGTGGTGCTTGGAGCTCAGAGAGGGAGCCATGAATCCCAGAAGCATTGGGGCCTGGACAGCAATGACAGGTGCACTGAGCAAGGCTGCACCTAAGGCAGTGTTGAAGTTCACAGCCAACTTAGAGGAAGGCATTCCATACTGCTGAGAGACATGGATTCCATACTGGGTCCATTCATTGGAGGGGAGTGCAGATGAACACTGAGGGCTCCTGCTATGGACGGAATGGGAAGCAGTGCGGAGTGGTCAAGTTCTGTGATTTTTGAAGAAGTTTGCAGCAGACTTGACCCAGAGAGACCAGGCCAAACTCAGAAAAGACTGTGGTGCGTGGCTTATATCAATTCCTTAAAAAATTCTTAAACTGCCTCTTTTCATTATTCGCATATTTGTGGAGTAAACACTATTCCAAACATGCATTAAACTATTGCATCCATTGGGAAACACCCACCTGCATCGTGATCTCTATCTACTCCTGTTGAAGGTTTGATTTTCCTAATGACAAATCTTCTCTTGACACCCTTCTGAACCACATCCGTTGTCATCTGTCCACGTAGTGTGTTCACCCACGTACCTGCGGTCCCCGGACCAAGCCACAACTCTTGCTTTCAAATCTTTCTCATTTCTCTTGTCCCACCTTTCCCATCTCAGTCTTTCCATGCATGATCACATACCTCCATGAAGAAAACAAAAGGTTGATGCATGTGTAATTACTTTGTTTCACCCTGACACCATCAGCAGGTGCCACAGTTGCATCTTCCAGTGGCCCCACAAATCCCATTTCTTTTCTCCATCATTTCTTACTCTCCATTTCAAACACTCACCTTACTCTTGTGCAATAGCACTGTTCCTTAGATTGCCTGGCTTGCACCCAGTGGACATTTACTCCTCAGGAATTTGCAAGCAGGGAATTGCAACATCAAATCATGGCCAGAAATGGATGCCTGGTGAATTTCTGTGAGCTCTCTGTTTTTGAACATGCATGCTGCTTGAGTATCATCAAAGTGCAAGGAAAAACTTCATATGCCCTCAGTTTTCTTCTGGAAGGTTTGTGGTCAATCCGTGAGGGACATTCTGTCATGAACTAACTCCATTTCAAAGGTTCCTCCTGCTAATGCCAGTAAATTGGTAATTAATTCTTAACCATTTGGAAGACATGGGGCAAATGGTGAGATTCTCAGAACCTAAACATTCGGAGACACCAGGCCTCCCTGCTTGGATTTTCTCCGAGATATCTGCAGAGCCTTCGGCCAATCTCCATGGCCAAGGAGCAGAGTTGGCTTGTGGAAAACACACCTCCAGCTACACCTCCCTAGCTTGGGTCCCAGCATCAAAATTAACAACTGTAAAAAATACACCAGAAAGTCGAATGAGCAATTGTGTTCCATCTCTCAATGAAGGATGAGTAAGAACTAAGACAAATGATCATTACGGTTGGTGAATATTCCACATATATGCATATAGGAAAATCCTCTGTTGTGTCACAATCAAAAGTTTGCTGAAGTCACTCAAAGGGAAACAGACAGAAAAAAAGCAACCACTTAGCAGACTCGGCTTTTTACGGATCTCCCACATTTTTAAGGCAAACTCAACGGATTCAGAGGCCTTGAGCCTGAATACATATTGAACAGAATCCCGCATATCGTCAGCAAAATGTCATGTTGCACACCGTGCCGACATATAGCAGTGGAGGGACCTTTGGTTATGGGTCAAAATGGAAAGAATGAACAAGTAAAATGTAGTGCTACAAAAAAGTCTTTAGGGCCACCTTTTGGTCGTTCAGCTCAAGGAATCCTTAGCTGTGTGGAAGCACACGCTTTTGCGCATTCCCCCACACACTCACACACACTATATCTAAGATTAAATCCTTACCTATCTTTGAAATAAGAAAAGGTAAAATGTCAAAATCACCATGAATTAGAAATACAGTTTAATACAGTCACACACCTACCAATAGGAGGATATGGGTTTTGGTAAAATGTAAGGAGTAGTACATTCTCTCTATATTGAAAATGTAATTCAAGCCTTCAACACATTTCTTGAAAACAATGCTCAGGTGCCCTGGACACCGGTCTCTTTCCGCTTCCCAGAAAATACTTCAACCGACCTGCAATGGCCTTTCAAACACCCCTGCACACTCCCCAACTCAGAGACATCTATCCCTACCTGGATCCCAAGGGAAGGTACCAAGCACAAATTAAGACTCCAAGAAACATCATGCTACCCCTCAGTCTCTATCCCCTGCACCAACAAAGAGTGCCTCTCTTACTCTTATTGAGGCTATCCATATCGCCTCTGAACCCAGCACCTCTCCTGGCCTCCTCAGCCCTCTCCGAGCTTCGCTCACATGCCCTTCCTCTACCTCTGGGCACACTGCAGGCCTCACTACCTGATGCTGGGACCAGCCTTACAGGACGGCAGCCCTGGCTACTGGCGCACACAAGTCCAGGCTCAAACAAGGTCAATGCAGCCATGCTTCAGGAGGCCAAAAACTTCCAGGATCCACAAATAAGTCACGGAATCAGGGATAGCATTCAGCATACCAGTCCATTTTGGGATGCCTCTTCCTCTATACATCCCAACCTTGCATGGAAAGCTTCTGTGTGAACAATTGAGGGCCATTCCTGTCCCCTTGCAAGTACACCTTGCAAAATCATGCAACGTGCCTCTGCTGCAGTAGCACCGGCACCAACAACCACTGCCTGACCTTGTGTCCTCAATGCTCAAGCCATCCATCCGTCACCCAGCAACAGTTCCTGGTCCTCGAAGACCTCCCCTGACCAGGAACCACATGCCCTCCCCCATCCTTTGCCCACACTGGAGCTTCCCCACCTTTTCCAGAGGCTCCGCAAGACTTTGTAGGTCTGCCGTTGGAAGCCAGGTAGGTCAAATCGCCAACTGCAGGCCTGGTTGAGCCAGCCACATGCAAGGGGCATTTCCACACTCGCAAGGCCTGGGCCAGAAACATTGGAAAACTCACCAGTGCATTAACAAGAAAGAGGATCCAGGTGTGAACTCTGATGCTGCTTCCAGTGTCAATATTCTATTCTTCAGGTTTCCAGGACACAGAGTAAAGCATAAGCATGTCTTCTTCCAGGTCGCAGGTCTTCTTCTGAAGCCTCCTGGATGAAATCACTCCGCTTTCAAAAACCTCGTGTTTTACATGCACTGTCTTGAGGGAATAAGGCGCACTGGATGTCTGAGTGTGAGGCCATGGGGGGGGCCACGGTGGCTTGTGGTGAGAGAGTGTGGTCTGAGACAGGAATGGATTCCACCTTCCTGTCACAATGCAAAAAAGAGAAATGAGGACATCAATGTACAACCCCTTGATTGCACTCAGCATTTCCTGGGTCATACACACTACAGCGCTCAGAGATGTTCACAGTGTCTTTTGGAATAATCGCCCCTCAGGGTTCTCTGCAAGGCACAAATGCTGTGCTGGCATAGGAGACTTTCAGACTATGCAAAAGAGCCAGGCTCTAAGCTGGATTCAGGGAAGATGTAAAAATGGGGGCAAACTTACAAATGTGGTGCTTGGAGCTCAGACAGGAAGCCAAGAATCCCAGAAGCATTGGGGCCCGGACAGCAATGACAGGTGCACTGAGCAAAGCTGTGCATAAGGCAGTGTTGAAGTTCACAGCCAATTTACAGGAAGGAATTTCCATCTGAAGAGAGACATGAAGTCCATACTGGGTCCATACGTTGGAAGTGAGTGCAGATGAGCACTTAGGGCGCCTGCTATGTATCTAAAGGGAAGCAGTGTGGGGTGGCCATGTTCTTTGATTTTTGCAGCATTTTGCAGCAGACTTGACCCAGAGAGACCAGGCCAAACTCAGAAGACTGTGTGCTTGCCTTACATCAGTTCCTGAAAAAAAATTCTTGAACTCCCTCTGTTCATTATCCGCATAATTGTGGAGTAAACACTCTTCCAAACATGCATCCAGCTATTGGACCCAATGGAAATACACACCTGCATCGTGATCTCTTTCTACTCCTATTGAAGGTTTCTTTTTCGTAATGACAAATCTTCTCTTGACACTCTTCTGCCCCACATCTGTTGTCATCTGTCCAGGTAGTGTGCTCACCCACCTTCCTGTGGTCCCAGGAACAAGTCACAACACTTGATTTCTAAACTTTCTCATCTCTCTTGTCCCACCTTTCCTATCTCAGTCTTTCCATGAATGATCACATACCTCCATGAAGAAAACAAAAGGTTGATGCATGTGTAGTTACTTTGTTTCACCCTGACACCACCAGCAGGTGCCACAGCTCCATCTTCCAGTGGCCCCATAAATCCCATCTCTTCTCTCCATCATCTCTTAATCTTCATTTCAAACACTCACCTCACTCGTGAGCAATAGCACTGTTCTTAGATTGCCTGGCTTGCACCCAGTGGACATTTATTCCTCAGGAATTTGCAAGCACGGAATTCCAACATCAAAACATGGCCAGACAAGGGTGCCTGGTGAATTTCTGTGAGCTTTCTGTTTTTGAACATGCATGCTGCTTGAGTATACTCAAAGTGCAAGGAAAAACTTCATATGCCCTCAATTTTCTTCTGGAAGGGTTGTGGTCGATCCGTGAGGGACATTCTGTCATGAAGTAACTCCATTTCAAAGGTTCCTCCTGCTAATGCCATTACCTTGGTTATTAAGTCTTCACCATTTGGAAGAATCGGGGCAAATGGTGAGATTCTCAAAACCTAAACCTTCGGAGACACCAAGACTCCCTGCTTGGATTCCCTCCAAGATGTCTGCAAAGCTTTTGGCCAATCTTTATTGCTAAGGAGCAAAGTTGGCTTGTAGAAAACATATCTCCAGCTACACCACCCTAGCTTGGGTCCCAACATCAAAATTAACAAGTGTAATAAATACCCAGGAAAGCCTATTTAGCAATTGTGTTCCATCTTCCAATGGAGGATGAGTAAGAACTAAAACAAATGATCATTATAGTTGGTGAATATTCCACGTATATGCATATATGAAAATCCTCTGTTTTGCCACAACCAAATGTTTGCTGAAGTCACTCAAGTGGACACAGACAGAGAAAAGACAACCACTTAGCAGACTCGGCTTTTTACGGATCTCCCACATTTTTAAGGCAAACTCAATGGACTCAGAGTCCTTGAGCCTTAATACATATTGCACACAGGATACTGCATATCATTACCACAATATCATGTTGCACACCGTGCCTACATAGAGCAGTGGAGGGACCTCTGGTTATGGGTCAAAATGGAAAGAATGTACAAGAAATAGTAGTGTTACAGAAAGTCTTCAGGGCCACATTTTTATCGTTCAGCTCAAGGTATCCTGAGCTGTGTAGAAGCACACATATGTGCGCGTTTCCCCACACACTCACACACACTATATGTAAGATTAAATTATTACCTATCTTTTAAGGAAGAAAAGGTAAAATTTCAGAATCACCATGAATTAGAAATACAGTTGAATACACTTACACACCTACAAATCAGAAAATTTGTGTTTTGGTAAAATGTAAGTAGCAGTACATGCTCTCCATAGTGATAATGCAATTCAAGCCATCAACATACTTCTTGAAATCAAAACTCAGGTGCCCTGGACACCGGTCTCTTTACGCTTCCCACAAAATATTTCCACCAACCTGCAATGGCCTGGTCAACACCCCCACGCACTCCTCAACTCGGAGACACACATCCCTACCTGTATCCCAAGGGAAGGTACCAAGCACAAACTAAGACTCCCAGAAACATCATGCTACCCCTCAGTCTCTACCTCCTGCACCAACAAAGAGTGCCTCTCCTTCTCTTCTTGAGGCTACCCATATCAGTTCTGAACCCAACACCTCTCCTGGCTTCCTCAGCCCTCTCCAAGCTTCACACACATGCCCTCCCTCTATCTCTGGGCATACTGCAGGCCTCACTACCTGATGCTTGCCCCAGCCTTGCAAGACGGCAGCCCAGGCTACTGGCGCACACAAGTCCAGGCTTAAACCAGGGCAACGCAGGCATACTTCAGGAAGCCATAAACATCCAGAGGCCACAAATCAGACAAGGAATCGGGGGCAGCAGTGCAGCACACCAGTCCAGGTTTGGGCTGCCTCTTTCTCTATACATCCCAACTTTGCATGGAATAATAATCCAGGGCCATTCCTGCCCCCTTGCAAGTACACCTTGCAAAATCATGCAACAAGCCTCAGCTGCAGTACCCCCTGCACAAACAACCACTGCCTGACCTTGTGTCCTCAATGCTCAAGCCATCCATCCCACACCCAGCAACTCTTCCTGATCCGCGAAGGCCTCCCCTGACCAGGAATCACATGCCCTCCCCCATCCCTTGCCCACACTGGAGCTTCCCTACCTTCTACCGAGGCTCCCCAAGATCCTGTATGTCTGCTGTTTGATGCCAGGGAGGTCAAACTCGTCCACTGCAGGTCTTGTTGTTCCAGCCACATGCAAAGGGGACTGCTACCTTCGCAATCCATGGCCGGAAACATTGGAAAACTCACCAGTGCAGTAACAAGAAAGAGGATCACGGTGTGCCCTCCCCTGCTGCTTCCAGTGTCAACATTAATTTCTACTTAAGAAACCCCCCACCCACTGTCTACACCTGGACCACTCCCACCCCAGGACGCCCTAACCTGTTGTCTTACCTAGAACCCATCAAACCCTCTGTCCTTTTCTGGCCCCCTCCCACTAGCTGTCTTCTCCAGGACGCCCCCACCCTCTGTCTACCCCAGACATCTCCTACCCGCTTTCTACCCCCGGACCCACCCAACCCGCTATCTACACCGGGAAGCTCC
>PVKS010048948.1:0-12187 GCA_004027875.1 Aplodontia rufa | reverse complement strand
CTGCCCCAGCCCTACAGTCGACACCCAACACCCACTGCCCCAGCCCTTCAGTGGACACCCCAAGCCCACTGCTGCCTTACTACCTAGGGACTCTGGAGCCCAGCCCAAGCTGTCCCTCACCCTGTTGGAAGGATGTTTTCAACAGCTCCCGAAACTGCTTCCTCAGCTCCTGGCTTGTCTTAACCTAAGTAGGACTCTTGGATTTATTAGTTCTGGGGGTGGAAAGAAAACAGCTTCTCGCAGAAGTATGTTTAGTGCCACATTTCAAACTTGCAGACTTGATTGAAACGGTAGTTAAAACAGTTTAAGGCTCTTAGGTAAAGTTGCATTTGCCTTCCGCACAGTCTATATTCTGATATTATCCATTTATTGCGGTGGCCCCACTATATTGCAGAGAGGTAATGCTTTATAGAGATCTGTCAGCCCATCTTGCAGGGATGTGGCCCCAGTTCCCATGTGTGAGCTTATCACATGGAAACCACCAAGAAGTGAAAAAAGTGGTAGAATAAGTGTGCGTTTTAATTAAGCCTCGGTGTGCACCCTATTGTGGAGATGCTAATATTAAAGAATTCTTTTCACTTTGCTGGAAGCTGGAATATTTGTTCCCCGTGTCATTTTTATATTCCTTTTGTGTGGCAATTAATATTTAACTCCTGGGAAATAAAGCTGCCACCCGATATTATCTTTATGGCCTCTTATTAAAATAACTGTTTCTGATAAACTATTGTAATAAAGTATTGGGGAGACCCTGCCGAAAGGGGGTTTCATTCAGGTATTATTACTACTCAAGGAGCTGGGCCTGGAACGAGTGTTTTTATCCCAGTTTATTTCATGTTTTCATGATGACATATCAATGAGTTTAAACATAATAACCATGGTGAAGAGAATGAGTATGTATTTAGCGGGCGGGGAACTTGGTTCGCCTTTCTGTATCCCTCCCATAAAGATATTTCCAATTAGCACAATCGCTCTCTCATTATGGCACCTATAACTTGACGTTCATCTGCTTGCACCATCTCTAGCCAGAGCATGTCCTTGACGTCGTAGAAAAGGTGAAAGTAGTACATTTGTAGTCCCCCATAGGAGCCAGCTCTACCTGGCATCAACAGTATTTAGCTGGGAGACCTAATCTGAGTTTACAGGTGATTACAGGGTGTCCTGTGGGACTCTGCTTACCGATGAATTCTCAAATAAGTTGCAAAACAGTGACGAATTAACTTGTTATGCTGTCAAAATCAATTACTGCAGAAGACAGCTTAACTTCCCAGCCCTGTTCTCAGGGACCCTGAGCCAGCCAGGGCCACTCTCTGCCCTGGGAGAGCTCATCAAGAGAATCAGCCAGCCCCAGCTGCCTGTCACCCCACACCCTACCCTCACATAGCTTTGTTTTGTTTTGTGTTTTGTGTTTTTTTTTTTAAAGAGGAGGACACAGAGAGAGAGACAGAATCAATTTTCATTGAGTTTTTCTCATGGCTTTTGTTGCTCTGACACTTAGTTGAGTACATGGGTGCTGGGGTTCAAACCCATGTACTTGAACATGCCAGGCAAGTGCCATAACCACCGAGCCATTGCTCCACTCCCTCACTGAGCTTTGTTAAAGTCTCTGGTTTGGATCTGGGGAAGTGAGTTCTCAAGAGCAGGGAGAGGGGGCAAGGGAGGGAGATGTTCTTTCTTCAAAGGATGGTCTCTCCCGCAAGTGCTGGGGGACCATGATTGATTCTTGCTGTGGCTTTAAGTAAGACAAACATCTGAAGGCCCCAAGATCTTTATTTTGCAGCATTGAATGGAAGGCAATTTATAAATGTTCCCTTAATATTTCTGAAACAGATTGGCCAGTAATTTATAGACTGTAACATTGAGGACTGAATTAATTTTCCAGTGAGAAATGTCTGCATGCAGCTTGGGGATTGCGGCTCTGGGCGTCTCCAAGCAGAATGGGAGAATGACAGCATGAGGAGGGAATGTCCAGATGGTGAGTCCCACCCAAGTCACAAATGGGGAAACTGAGGCCAGAGTCACACAGCCAGCTCCTGGCTGAAGCAGCTCTGGAGATCAGTCTACTGAGCCCTAGAATTGTCCTTCACTTTATGCCCCTTGTCTGTAGGCGGCTCTCCATGTTGAGTTTGCCTTTCTATGGTTTTGGGATCTCCAGCCTCACTGCACTGAGGGGACCCATTTCTGCTCTGGCGTTGGTTTCCTTTCTGCTCAGGGAAACAAATCCCTCTTTGCCTGAAGTAGGAGATGTAGGTCCAATGCTCAAGATCCAGGGCCAGCTAAGGTTCTTGCTGTCCGCATGGGTATGCTGGGTTCGTGTAGGCAGGGAACTAATATCAATTGAGTCCCTACTGTGTGTCAGACACAGGACAGGGCTCTGTATTTATGTTATCTCATTTGTAATCGTCACAACAATCCTGTGTGGGGCAGGTATTTTGATGTGTCCCTCTTTACATATGGGGAAAATGAGGCTCTCTCTCCCCAACCCAGAACAGAGATGAAATTGGCCAGAGGCCTCCAGTGATCTGGAAGATCGGGTGGAGCATTAATTGGGCCAGTGCTTCTCATAGTGTATGTGCCCATGAAGCACCTGGGGATCTTGCAGGATTCCCTAGATACTGAGTGCAGATTCCCAGTCAGTACGTGGAGCAGGGGGCTGTAATTCTGCGTTTCTAACAGACTCCCTCTGACGCTGATACTGCTGCTCCAGGAAACACTGCCAGAGCTGTTTGCCCCTTTGCTTGCCAAGCCTCTGTCCCAGCGTCAGGCAGTCACACACTGCTACAGCTGTCCACGTCTGCTAATGGTCAGGGGCTCTTTCTCCTGCCTCTAGAATTTGGATTGTGCATTGTGCGTGTCTCTGGGAGAGCAATGGACCCCCCTCAGAGCCTCAAACCATGTTGAGGCTGGTCTGTATTTAAAACCCAACCTCATGGCCACATTTCTCAGCATTGTGATTTAACAGCTAGTAATTGAACAACAAATTGGTCTCTCACATTTGCTCGGTCCTTGAATCACAGAGCATGCTTCAGGGGCAAGCTCTTTACTGTGAAAATTGAGTGGAGACCTGAATGTTACCAAACATTAAAAATAGCACCGGGTTCATTTTCCAAGTACTCCATACTATGAAATGAGAAGAGAAATCCAGAGCATGGGCACCGGGAAGGCTGACTCTCTCTTGCCCATTCTCACACGCCAGCGCTAATATACGCTTCTGAACCAGGCACCTCGTGCAATTATGTTGTGGCTCACGTCTGAGTATCTCCTTGTACATGACATTTACAAAGAAAAACACTTGCAAATTAAATGTTTGATTAACATTACATCTTTTGCAGTTTAAAATGGGTGAGCATAATTGAAAGCTGCATTAGCTAAAGAATATGAACTTTATATGAGCTTTATCCCAGCCTGTGAGTTTCAATGGTTTTATTGAATCCTTAGTGCCAACGGTCCAGGGTATTTATATATCACATTCCATGAAATACTCTTAAAGGTTCAGGAGTTTGCAGGCTTATCAGGGGAAAATTGGTACAGTTTGAGCATAAATGTTATCTAAGGGCAATGAGGATTTCCTGCTGGAATTTTGGGTGTATTTTATCAAGACCAAGTGAAATTTACCCTTTCTTGTGTAGTTGGATACAGGGAGGGTTAGAGCTATCCAGATTCTGTGTCTGCACCTGCAATATTTTCAGATTCTATGTCTACACCAAAAAAAAAAATCACTTGCTTTTATTGCCTACTTCTAAAGAATATCCTCTTTTATAATCTCAAGGACTATTCCCTTCTGCACTCTATATTCCATTCTCTTTTCTCCTCTTTTTATCCCTCCCTCCCCCACCTTCCTTTACTCTGCCATTCATCACCCCCCAATCCTGGCCATGCCTCAAGTTAAAGGCAGCCTTGGATCCCCTGAGATGGTTCCCAGCACACAATGACTGTGTTGAAGATGAAGATTTTGTAAAGTTGAGTGAAGCCCTAATTGCATTACTGGGTGATCCTTAACAACTTCGGAGCCCACGTGTTTAGGGTTCTCTTACTCTTTGTTTCCCAGGCTGCTCACTCAGCCTGGGACAATGGAGGAGATCTTCATCCAGGTGCCCTTGGAGGTGATTTTTACAGAATGAGCCAGAGTTTGCTGCAAGAATAGGCTGGAGTGGGGAAGGGGCTTTCCAACCAGTGGGAACAGCACGATGCAAGGGCCTGGAGTTGGGAGGGGGACCATTCTGTCTGGGAAATGTTGACAAATCCTTGGGACAGAATGCTGGTTTGATGGTGGTAAGGGGCTGAAGCTGAAGGATGAGAGGCCCTCACGGAAGAGCCCCCAGAGAATTTGAAGTGTGTGCTTTCAAGAACACACAGCGGGCCAGACTGAAGGATTCCTGAGAGTCAGGGAGAGGGACTGGCTGGGAGCTGCTGGTCAGTCCACAGGGAAGGCAGTTGAAGACAGGACCAGGCTGGCAGCACTGCCAGGACATCTGCTGGGAACTGAGGGGGGCTGAGAGCTGGGGACCTGAAGACTGGTGAGAGAAAGGTGAAATCCTCCGTTGGAGATCCAGGGCTAGGGGAGGGGCATCTTGGAATGGAGAGAAGTCAGTGGTCGGTTTCAAGGGTTCTCAGGATATCTGAACTGGTGTCTTTATCAGCTGGGGGCCAGGGTCCGTCCTGAGGGCGGCAACTAAAATGACACCAAAGGCAGGATGGCCACTGACTCCCAGCAATGCAGTGGAGGTTGGGGACACAGCTGTGGACTTGAAGAATTAAATAACAACAATAGCAATAATAATAATAGCACCACTCCCACATGTATACTACATTTTAAAATTTATCTGAGCCACTCGATCCTGCCAAGGTGTTGTTGATACCAACACCATAAGAAATCTAAGGCAGAGGTTGGAGCGGTGGTTCAGTGGTTATGGTGCTTGCCTGGCATGCCTGAGGACATGGGTTCGAACCTCAGCACCACACACACAAAAATGTCTAAGGCAGCTTAATTGACTGAAGTCACAATAAATAAAGATGTAGTAATTAACTCCCCTCTTCTAGTCTGGTGTTTTTGGCATGCAAGGATGTTAGTACTCCTTGGAGCACTCGCATCTGGCTCCATGCTAAGCATATGGAGAAGCATAAAAGACATGAAAAATCCTTGCCCCAAGGAAGCTCATAGCCTGGATGAGAAGACAAAATTGATACAATGAACACAGCCAACACTGTCACAGAAGCATCCATTTATCACCCACACATCCACCCATCACCCCAACCTCCACCCACCCATACACCTGTGCATCCATCCATCTTAGCATCCATGCACCTGTCTGCCTGTTCATTTATCCACCCTTGTGTCCATCCATCTATTCAACATTTAATGTAGTAATTATAAATTGGGTCATTGAGATCCTAAGTTGAGTCTCCCAACTCTGGCTGCATGTTACAAAATACCGATGCCCAGGCTCCATCCCCAGAGATTCTAATTTGTTTGGGGGTGGAGCATAGCTTTGGCATTTTTTATAAAGTTCCCCAGGAAATCCAATATGTAGCCAGAGTTGAGAATGCTTTATAGTGGTTTACCGGCTCAAGAAACAGAGGGGCAGTGA
The DNA here is from genome assembly GCA_004027875.1 of Aplodontia rufa. NCBI lineage: Eukaryota > Metazoa > Chordata > Mammalia > Rodentia > Aplodontiidae > Aplodontia > Aplodontia rufa. The sequence continues at coordinate 6,602 of PVKS010048948.1, read as the reverse complement.
GGGCTGGGGTTCTCAATGAACTTCAGAGCAGGAAGCTCTAGAAGCCCCTAGTGCAGCCTGCTTCCCAGGATGGGAGGCTCGGCTGGGGCTTGGTCCCTCTTCCTCTTTCTTCCTGGCTCAAGGTAGCTTCTCCCTTCTAGTTAGCAGTTAGGGAGTGTCAAGAGGAGGCATGATCTGTGCTGGGCTTTGAGAGGCAGAAGTCCTGGGATCGACAGAGGGAGAAAAGGACACATGTGGACCGCAAGAACCTCAGTTAGCCCCCTCCTAATTCAGGCAAAGAGGTCTTGCGTCTCAATCAGAAAGGAAACCAAAGACAGAGCAGAAAGCAGGACCTCTCAGTGATCTGAGGCTGGGTGTACCATAGACATAGGATGAAGGGTTTTGAATACAGGGAACCGCAGAGCCACCGACAGGGATTAAGAATGAGGCTGGTGTATGGGGAGCTGGGAACCTTTGCACTTTTGCAGGCGCACCTCTCCCCTAATGCGCAGGCATCCCCCTGCGAGCGCCTGACTTGGCTCCCACACCTCCCTTTTGGTGGAGGCAACAAGGACCACGCATCATCTCGTGATCATAATTTACCATCGATCCCACTGTTCTCGAAAGCCCCTGGCGCAGCCCCACCTGGAGAGCAATGAGGAGTGATGAGCCCGTTGCAGGGAGAAAGTTTAAACAATTACTTTGCTCTGATTAAGAAGGGTAATGTCTCTCTTTGAGGAGCAGCGTTAATGCGAAAGTGGGGATGATGGATGCGGGCCCCACCCACATAAATCTCACCTGTGCGCCTTTGCTGCCTCCTCATGATGCATGTATGAGATAAATTCTCCAAATCTATTTTTGTGCCGTTGCCAGCAGCCTGCTGATGGAGTAAATAAGAGTTATGGCCACCATAATAGCGTCACTTATGAAGGGCTAAAAAAAAAAAGCAAACATGTCCACACAGTTCTTATAAATCTATTGTAAATGTGGGCTCAAGTTTCTGAGGAAGTTCCACTCACTTTCCCTGAGCCCAAGTGAGTGACTGAGCGGGCAGGAGCCAGGGAGGGCCACAGGTGGCCTATGGTCCCTTCCCTCTCACCTCCTCCCTTCCTTCTGAGTCCTAAGCCCTGCTCAGACATGAGAGTATAAACCACACAAACCTTAGAGGGCCAAACAGCCCTGCCCCGGCAGCTCCAGCCCTGCAGATCCAGTGGCCACCATCAGCACCTCCAGGTTCCAACTCTGGGGCATGGCACACTGGAGGGGGCACCAGCTCCCTCATCTGGTGGGCTGAACACCAAGATTCCTTTCAAAGAGAGCTGAGAAAGATCAACCCTCATCTTCCTTCTGTACCTCTTTCTCAACTTCTCAGTAGAATTGAGACCAGTTCCTATATGGGAAAAGGATATCTTGGGCCTGCTAGGTCTGGGATGGACCAGCCTCAGTCACCTCCTGACTATCTTGAGGGCCACCGCCACGAGGAAGCTATCTGTCCTATCCCAGCCTCTTCAGGTTGAAGGGGTTTATCTGGCATGGAGGCTGGAAGGCACGAGACTCAGGCCCCTCCAGGTGTGGCCCTCTCCGTGCCCCATGCTCATCTTCTAACCTTTCCTTGCTGTGCTCACACTCTGCTCCTCCAGCTGAGGCCTCAGTTTCTTCATCTGCAAAATGGGAGCAAGAATAAAATAATACCTAACTCATGGGGCATTTGTGATACTCCCTCAAGAGTACTGTGGAGGTGTAAAGGGCTGTGAGACAGGGCTTCGTGTCATTATTGTCCTTTAGGGCTCGTATCTTTCAGGGGAAAACACCTGAGCCCTGGGCTTAGAACTGGAGACCCTCAGTGATTCCCTCAGGGACACCTCTCAGCAAGTGCTATCTTTAACTCTGGCACTCTCTGGCCTCAAGGAGGCTTTCAGCCCCCAGAGGGCAGTGCCAGTCTCTGAATCGGCCTGGGAATCACAAGGCCAGCACTCAGCATGTGGTGTACCTCTTGGCACGCAGCACCTCCCTAATGGGGAAAGGTTGTGGATTCATGTTCTCTATCAAGCAGTGATCACTCACCTAGATTCCTAACTCAATCCTAAGTACTCCATTCTGCCTTTCCAACCCCAGAGTCTCAGCTCTGTACAGCTGCCAGCATGGGCCTTTTAAAGCACCAGTCAGATGGCACCATGCCTTGGGCTCCCCATTGTACTCAGTGTAAGCATCCAGGACCCAGTGGAGGTATGTGGGCCCTGTGTGATCCTCGACTGGCTCACACATCTCCAGCCACGCTGACCTCCTGTGGCAGGTCTCTGTTGGGAACCTCAGGGCCTTTGCACTGGCTCTTCCAGCTGCCTCCACGCAGTGCAGTCCTCACCACTTCAAGTCCTGACTTGCTGAGGCTTTTCCTGATACTGGATGAAAAGCACAGGTTTCCACCCTAGCACTCCCCCTTTGCCATATTGTTCCCCCAAGCACCCTGACAATTGATATTCCACATATTCTTCTGCTCATGAGAATGTAGGCTCTGTGCAGGCAGAGCCTGGCTTTATCATGGTCTCTGCTGCATCCCCAATTCCCTTGAGAAGTATTAGCTACTGGAATGAATGAATGAATGAATGAGCAGACAGTTGGATGGATAGCAGAGAGGGCACCAGCTGGTTGGGGCACAGTAACCATTGGAAGGCACGGCCTGCCCTGGGAGGAGGGTGGGCTCTTGGCCAGAAGGCAGTCAGGGAAAAGGACCTTATTTTTCGTCCCTTAGATCCTGAGGGAGGAGTGATCATGTAGGCTGCATCCCAGGGCTGTGCCCTTCTTCCTGCTTCTTCTCCCGAGCAGAGAGAGATATAAGGACGCACAAGCAGCTGCGTCTGGAAACATATGTGTAATGATCTCCACAGTTACTGCTGCGCACTTTTCCAGAAAGCCAACAAGCCTGTTAAAATGCAGGGACCTACACCTGGTAAAGTATGCAAATGGCACCGGGCGGGGAGAACGCAGCGCAGACCTAGTCGCATTAAAAAAACATTGCCTCCCTCGCTGCTGCACTTGGCTGCAGACTCTAAATGTCAGTAGTTCCCGTGTGAAGGCAGGCAGAAGGTTGAAAGGTTAGGCCTTTTAAGAAGCTAATTGCCTTCGGTAAATTAGAACTATGAACACACCAGCCCTTCCTTTGTCACCTCTTCCCCCACCCTGACCCTTCCCCTGGCCCAGGGGCCCCAGGAGTACACAATTTAAACCCAGAGCTGGAGCCTAGAACGCAGGCTTCCTGTGATGAGAAGATACTGGAGAATGAGCTCCGGTGTGGTTTGCAGCCCGTCCAGGGAATAACAGCCCATCTGGAAGCCAGGGCTCTGGCCTGCACTCGGCCACTGTGGGGCTGAAGCCTGGGGAGGGTGAGGGGGGCCGCCTTCCCCACGGATGTCCACCTGCACCCCTTCTCCCGTGTTAGAGGATACCCTTGTGGGCTCTTCTGAGAGGGAATGGAAGTCTGGAGAGTGCTCAGCACAGGCCAGGGTAGTGGGGGGAGGGGGTCAGAAGTCTGGACAGTGCTCAGCACAGGCCCAGGAGTTTCTGAACCGGATAGCAAGTAGGAATTTATCTGTTAATTGGGGTGCTAATCACTTGCCTCCTGTGGACTCCCTCCCCCTCCCAGCTTGCCTCCTGCCAGGGTGCTGATGAGCCAGTGTGGGCCAGGTCCCATGGTCAACAGGCCAGCCCTCCAAGTGTTTCTGTGCACCTCATTTCTGTTGATCACCAGAGGGAACTGAGGCAGGTGTTTTAGGGAGGCAGGGTGGCTTGGGTTCAGGAACAGACTTGCCCATGGTCACATGGCTGCTAGGCCCGGCAGCATCCTGGGCTGCAGAGAGAAGCCATCTCTCCCTTGGTGAAATCCATGCAGAAGGCTGTTCATCCTTTTCTTTGAACCTCTCAGAGAAGGGCACCTTCCATGACCCCTCTTGGTGATGTTATGCAGGATCTGGAAGTCTAGAGAGCGGCGGAGCTCCTCCTTGGGTCCTCTGACCCTGCAACTCTGAGGCTGCTCCATGGAGATAACTTAATGTCCCTTCCTGCATCCCCCTGCCCCAGGCCTGGCATGGTGCCTTCTCCTTCAGGCCCCACTGCTGCCCCACTGGAGGGCCATGGAGCAGGGTCTGGGCCTGCAACCCCAGGGTTACCCTGACACTGGCAGCCCGGTCTCTGCCGCTCTCTCCAGGCTACCTGCCACCAGTCCTTTTGTTCTCAGTGTTTCAAACAGCTTGTGAACCAGGAGAAAAAGGATCTGAACTGGAGAGAATGTGAAAAGAGCTGAACAAATTCTGAATTCGGGATATTATTCTTTGTGGAATGGTGCAGGCAAAGAGAGGGGAGAGCCAGGGTTTGTTACGCCCAGTGCTCTGTGTGTGTTACTATTTCATGGGGCCCTTAAAGCAAGCCCACAAGGAGCTTAGAGTACCCAACTTGTAGATGAGGAAACCCAGGCACAGAGAAGATGAATAACTTGCCCAGCTGGAAATGGGACAAGAAACAGAGGTTCAGAGATGGTTAGTAATTGGCCCAAGATCGCACAGCCACACTAGGATTCAAATCCACTTCTGTCTCTTGGAGTAAAACGCTTTTTCCTACATCATGCCATGACCAACTGCCCAACAACTTTTTAAATGCCTATATCAAACAGCAGGCATTTGGAGGGAACCTAAATGAACCCTTCATCTGCAAGTGGGGTTTTTGTATTCCAGGTCCTCCTCTGAAGGACAGAGGGTCAGCATAATGCCCTATGTGGCTCCCTCTGGACTCAGCTTTTTGGAATCTGCTGAGCTGAGAGTCAAACAAATTTCGTGAGATGCACTGAAATCCACCTTTATTGATTTAGTGCACTCATTGATGATCACCTCCCCAAGGAACACATGTCACATGCAGAGATGGGCAAGAGGACCTCCCTGCCCTCTGTTGTCCCAGCTCTTCCCAGGTGCTGCTGGAGGGCCGGAAAGCCTAACAGGCTGCTTGTCCACGTATGAGCTTCAATCAGAATCCGCCAGGGAGAGGCCAGGAGGGAGTATTTATAAGGGGACAGCCTGAGCAAAGACATGGGGCAAACACAAGCCTCCTGGCCTCCTGCAAGTGAGCAAGGGAGGCTGGGGCGTGGTGAGGGTGAGGCAGCCCTTGGCATCCCTTCATTGCCACTCCAGACTTTGTCATTAGAAAGGGGCACAGTGTCCACTACAAGTGAGTAGACAAACACCCCAGGAGACCCCATGCCCTGAGGCTCCAGCTGAAGCCTGAGGGACAAGCCATGGCTGAGAGCTGAGGCCTTCTGCTCATGGCAGCTGCAGACCATCTGCAGGACACCTAGCTGTGCCCATCAAAAGGTCCAGCTGTCCTCCAGGTCTGCTGTCCTAAGAGAGAGCTGCCCACCGAGCTGCCAGTAGACACGCACTCCTTCTGGAGCTGGAGCTGGGACTGGGGCTGGGGCAGAACTTACCCCATGGTCCTACAGTCTGCCACAGCTTATTCTGGGTACTGGGCATGTGTTAGGGGTAGAGGGAGAGGCAGCAAGCAAGAGAAGAATGAGCAAAATAAGGCGGGAATGAGTAGAGACACAGCTTGCTGCTACGGAGCTGTGACCTGGAGCAGGTCACTTCACCTGCTGAGCCTCAGTTGCCACAACTGCAAAATGAAGGACCGTGGTGGGGTCCTTATGCCATAGGGCCCTGGTGAGGCTCAGAGAGACCTTGGTGGGGAAAGTGCTTCGCGCACTGTGAAGCACTCAACTCACTGGAAGCTCTATTATTGTCAGAGAACAAGGGAGCCAGAGTATGGCCAGAGCCCCACCCACTCCTCTGTGCTTCAATTGGAGGTAACACATGTCACTCTACTCACCACCTACTGGCCAGGACTATTCTCATGGCCTCTTCTGGTTCCGTGGGGCCTGGAAATGTGGTGGAGCACAAGTACAACTGAGTGGCATTAGTCTCTCTGCTCAGATGGTCAAGCTGAGATACCAAGCCAAAAGGCCCTGAACCATAGGCAGCTGCTGCCAGCAGAAGTTCAGGTCATGGACTAGGAAGGTGACCCTGAGAAGGTATCCTAAGCAGATAGGCAGATGGCAACAGGTGCCCCATCCCTCCCTTCTTCCTGCCACGCCTGTGGTTTAGGATCTTTATGCAAAAAGACTTCTATATCCTTCCATGGTCCCAGATGGTAGGTGTGCGCAGGAGAGTAACAGGATGGGAGGCATCTCTCCTGCATGGCAGAGCCACCCACAGGAGTGCATGGATTGCCAACTCTTCATGTAAAGCCACAGCTCTGGGAGGCTGCCTGCACCCAAAGGGGACTTTGTATGAACAAAAGGTGACTTTTCATTGTGTTAAGTCTCTTAGATTTGGGGGTTGTTTGCTGTAGCAGTGTGGTGTGGTCTGTCCCGGCTTCATAATCCAGACTGTCCCCTCTGCAGGACGGTCTGCTGCTAAGTCTTTTCCCCAGCTCCCCTGTGTGGGCACAGCTTCCCAGTAAAGGCATCAACTCTCCATTCTCTTCCTCCTCTGATTCAATTTCTAAGAAAAAGTGGTCCCCTAATGCAGATGTAAGAGGACTTTCCATCACCTTTTTCCTCTTGAGAATCATGGAGCACCTTCTGG
>PVKS010048947.1:0-12190 GCA_004027875.1 Aplodontia rufa | reverse complement strand
TATGGAAACAACCCAGATGTCCCTCACTGGATGAATGGATCCAAAAACTGTGGTACATTTATACCATGGAATTTTACACAGCAATTAGAAACAATGATATTGCAGCCTTTGAAGGTAAATGGATGGCTATGGAAGAAATTATGCTTAGTAAAATCAGCTTAACCCAGAGAACTAATGGTCAATTGTCTCCACTCATCTGTGGAGGTTGGGACTAGACCCTGGCCAGTGAGAAAGTTGGTGTATTATCATGTGTTAAATCCAGATAAGATGTAATGCTATACAACATAATCCTTTTTTAGAGATATGGGGGGAAGGGGAAGGGAGGGATAAGGGTGGGTAATTGGGGGGCACTCCTGGGGGTAATTGTAATATCCAGAATCTATATACATTTTATATTATTTTGTTAAAAACTTGTATGGTTGTTCAAAAATAAAAAAAAATTTTTAAAAATTGTTTACTATATATATGAGCGTATCACAAATTACTCATTTATTCTATTAGTAAGATACTTTGGTTGTCTCCATTAAATTTTCAAATTACTAATTCTGTTGCTAATCCTGTTTTAAATACTATTTTCCATTACACTTGATGAACATATGCATTCATTTTTATTGGTTTTACTCCAAGACTGAGATTGCTGTGTGATATGATAGACATGTTGAGTTGAGCATGGCTCAGTTCTTAAAAATATGTAGCATATGAACCAATATCTAAGTGTGGGAATCCATTTTTTTGAATGGAAAATGTTATAGGATTTTTATATAGCATCCCAATAATATAATTTAAGTTGAAAATAGTAATAGTGAATTTTCTTATGAAAAAGATTTTGCCATTAGCTAAACTGTCAGTTTCCTCAGAAATTGAATTGTCTTTTTTAGTTTTAGCAACAACTATATTGTCAATTCAATATATATTTTCTTGTAAGAAGGACTGAGAGATGATCCTAGAATTTAATGTCATCCCTGGTAAACAGAATCTATTAATAAAAGTATGTGCTAAGAAGATACATAAATAGCAATAAGCTTGTAAAATGATGTAGATCATCATATATAGCTAGGGAATTGAAATTTAAACAATAATGAGAAGACATCATGCATCTATTAGAATGATTAGAATTCAAGACAGTAAAAAGAAACAGTAAAAAGATCTGTGGTTGTTAAGGGTTTTGTGGAAGGGAGGGAGGGTCATAGAGTTAAATAGTGCTTTTTAGGGGATGGAAATTTTTTGATATACTAATAATGGAATTGAGTCATCCATAACACCAAGAATGAATGCAGTGCACAGTATGGCCTTCAGTTAAGAACAATGGGTCAATGTAGATTAATCAACTTTTAGAAATGTACCACACTAGCAGGACATGTACATAATGGAGCAAACTGTATGAAAGTCAAACGAGAAAGAATGTTAAGTGTTTGCATATTCTAATTAGTACTTCTGTCAACATAATATTGCTATAAAAATAAGGTTTATTACTTTAAAAATATTTGTTCTTAGTGAAAGCCTTGAACACATTTTGTTCCCTCCCAATGTTGTCTGTTCAATGGACACAACATGGAAATGGAAGTATCAGGCTTTTTATTTCTTTGTTGTGACATCTTTTGAACTAAATTCAAGTATATGCTATGATATAAGCTGGAGTAGAAGTATTTTTTGTCACTTAATGTAATTCTGATTATAGTTGAAACACTTGTAGAAAACAACTGTATACTGTAAGATGTAAATAGGAGTAATTGATTACCATTACAGTGATTTTATGTAAAAATAAAGTTTCATATATTCCTAGAATTTTATACTAAAATTATTTTTTACTTTTTTAGGCCCAAAAGGTATACGTCTAAGAAATAGAAGAAGGTATTGAAAAAATCAAAATATATTATTGAAAAAATTGAAATTCAAATTGATACATTACAAAACTGTGTTATAAAATACATTTGTAAGGTAAAATGAAAAACAGATATATTTTCAGGTAAATAGATTTACATTTTGAAAACTGGTTAAGGAAAGATAACGTTTGACTGTCATATCTTATTGACAAAAATCATTACTTCAAAGAAGTTTGTTCTTCTGTAGAAAAGATAGATAATTAATACCTTTGTGTTTTAGAATATGTTATGTATTTTGGGACTTTTTAATAGTATTATTTTATAGGAAAAAATGCTGTGCATGACTTTAAAGACTTAACTCAGGCATCTGAAAGAGCGTCAGAGGATTGCAAATTGCATTATCTGATTATGAGAATATTTTGTTGCTAACTGAACAGCTTAAGATGGATTGTAAAGAAAGAATGCATAAACACAAGGTGTTTTCATGCAGCCCTACTTCTCTAAACCACCTTCTACTTCATACTTATTGTTACATATTTTTAAAAACAGATCTGATATTGTTAACTCCTTGTTCATCAGTCAGCTACCATTTTCTCATTTCCATAAAAATATAACTCCTTAAGAGTTAATCTGCATTTCTGTATGACCCAACAACTGAGTGAAAAGTTTGTTTTTACAACAAAGCCTTCCATTTCTGATAGCTTTACTAATGTGATATTGATAATGTGATCAATGGCACAGATATAAAATGTTCAATCAAACAAGTTTTGATATATGCAGTAAACACATATTTCATCATATTAATGAGTTTATATACCAAAACATCATCCATAGGAGTCTTTACAACCTTTCTTATTTTCCCATTAAGCAACATCAAACGGATTTCCAAAGTTTCTATAAAAGAGCAGTGTATGAGAGTTCCCCTTCCTCACTAACTTCACGTCTAATATTGTCTGGTGTTTAGCTGTTGTTTTTGTTGCTTCTTTAAAATCTTGTCCCTTCCCTTGGGTGCCTCTTCTGCATTTCAGTATTTTTTTTTACATTACCAGAAGGAATAATGATGTTGAACATCTTTCCGTGTACTCAGTTTCCATTTGTGGATTATCCTGGACTGTTTCTGGAGTTGTGTCACTAAAAAAGTGCCATTCAAAAATTAGGTCCACTGTTATTGTTGAATGAATTTATTACACATTCTTAATACACTCTTTATGACCATATTTTGGCAGAGATCACACCACCCTTGTGGCTGGAGTCTGTAAACTCACATATTTTTCTACATACCATGTTGAATTAGGTTTTGAATTTAAATCTGTGATCCATTCTGACTTAATTTCTAGATAGAGAATAGATACGGATCCAATTAAATCAATTCAATGTGTGCCCATGAAAATCTAGTTTTCAAGAACCATATTTTAAAAATATCATCCTGTCTTCCCAATCACTATTGTTATGTCTTTTTAAAAATGAAGTCTATTATAAGTGTTAAATCCGGATAAGTTGTAATGTTGTACAACCTAATACATTTTTAGAAATGTTTTGAGAAGGGGAGGGGGACGGATAAGGGTGGGTAATTGGTGGGGGCATTCTTGGGGGTAACTCTAATCTTCAGAATCTATATTCATATGATATTATTTTGTTAAAAACTTATATGATTGTTCAACAAATAAATTTCTCAAAAAAATAAAATGAAGTAAAAAATTTATGTATGGGCTCCTTTCTATAATTTCATTGAATTTCCTTTATGTATTAGAATTTTTTAGCAGTATTTCAGTTTTTTGGTTGGTATATATTTATTATGCTTGAAATTATCCCACCTGTTCCTCACAGTGTTTTGAGAATACCTTTGACTCTTATGGTCCTTTGAATTTCCACTTGCTTTTGTTTAATTGTTTTCCTTTATGGCGCTGGGCCTGGAACCCAGAGTCTTGCGCAGGCTAGGCACAACATTGGTTGCTTGAAGAATGAGCTACATCCCTAGCTTTCCTAATGGATATCAGAAATCAACTTCACAATTTAAAAGTGAGATCCAATGAACTGATAGGAGTGAAATTGAGAAAATTGACATTGTATTCATGAATGTTTACACTCCTGAAAAATATATCTTTTCATTTACACAGGTCTCAATTATTCTTCAGCAATATTTTATAGTTTTTTTGCATCTTGACCTTTATCCATTTTATCACATTTATGTGCATTACTGCTGTTTTGATAAAATTATAGTTTCTTGCCTTTTGTAAAATGTTTTAAATAATTGTTTTGTTAAAATGTGTAAAATTATTTTGCAAAATATATTATTGTAGTAACTTTGCATGATTATTTGGGAGAGTGTGACTTATCAACAGACATTTCTTGTGTTCTGCTCAGATCAGGGTCAATGGCACACTTATGCAATGTGTAGCAACCAGATGAGGTTATTGGCATATCATTCTCCTACATAAAGTTTTCAAAATTGTATTCTACCTTGTTTCTCCTGGAAAAAGATTCCTCTGGACTGTTGAGAATCAGAGATGCAATTAACTCATATAAAACTAACAGATCTTAAAGAAAGCCACTGTGAACTACATAAAGAAAAAAAAATCAATGAAGAATAGTATTAGTGGCTTACAAAAGGAGTTCTCTGAATCAAGAGAAATGAACATAAAGTTTCGGTATGAAAAATTACAAATGGAAACAGAACCCTCAAAGTGAGGTATGATATGATATCCTATTTTATTTTATTTTATATTTTGTACTGGGTGTTGAATGCAGGGATATTAAAACACTGAACAATATTCCCAGCACTGTTTTTTTGAGATGGTCTTTCTTAGTTGCTTAGGTCCTTGGTAAATTGCTGAGCATGGCCTTGAGCTTTTGATACTCCTTGACATTTGCAATCATCCTCTCTCAGCCTTCAAAGTTGCTGGGGTTAAAAATATGCAGTACCAATGCTGGCATGAAATCCTCATTTTAAAGAAACTATTGAAATATATGATTTACACTGAGAATAATTTTGGGAAGTTTTATAATTAATGACAAATTATGGGACTTTGTACAGGAAAATCTTTAGTCTGGTACTGTCTGAAATTTTAAATAGCATAACTAGTGATTCACTATGAATGCTTTGAAAAATGAAATGGAGTTTCTTCCAAATCTTAGCATTGATCATTATAGGGCAGTCTCTAGCAACTTCATGAATCATTTAAGTCCAAGTAAATATACCATTTGAAAGAAGTTTTAATCAGTAATTAAACACATGAGAAATAGAAAGGAAAAATATTCATGTGTTTAGAAATGTCCCAAGGTTGATAAACAGACATATGAAGAGCCACATCACAACATGGCCATCTTATTTCTAACAAAAGACATTTTAAGAGAAGTGTATTTAACTGAAGATCTGCCTTAAAAGGAGAAGAGGAGAAGACAGGCCAATCACTTTTATGAAAAAGTTCAGGAACAGTTAAGAAAAATGCAAGCAAAATATGACAAAGAAGTTGAAGTGAGACAAGAACGTGAGCATTCTTTTACAATACTGGATACAGAACTGAGGAATATCAAAAGTTATTTGAATGAGGTGTTAATCTTTGGTACAAAGATAGTATCACTTTGATTTTGCATATCTAGTTATGTAATCCTTAAGAGCAGGACTGTTTTCTGAGAGACATGGTGTTGGGCAGTTTGATCACTGTGCAGACAAGATAAGGATGTACACACAGAAGCTACAGACATCTACCCCATCCCTGGGAAGTAAGATCTGATGGGACCACCCTTATAGTTCCAGTTTTTCCTTGCTGGAAACATCATTATGTGTGTTTGACTCTGTCATTTATGTTGAAACCAATGTCTTATATCACTAAAATAAATTATGATATTCACAGCTAAAATTGCTCATCATAAATATTAGAAGCAAGGAGAAGTTTAGCCTAAGATTCTGAATAAGGGAGTGGTGGATAAGTTGAATTTAGACAGGAAGAGAAATGTTAACATAGACATTATTATATTAAAATATGAATTAAGTTTTAGATGCTCCCCCTACATGGTGTGACATGAAAACCTAATGAAATGAATGTCTATGTTGTAGAAGAAAGAAACGATGCTCAGAAGCAGCTCAGTCAAGAATAGAATGAAAGAAATACAGTTCACGAGGTTCTGCAAAACCAACTTTGGTATGAAATAGAGGTGAGTATGCCAATACAGAAAATGAATTCTCAGGTATCTTTGCTATTCATTTTAAATATGTTGGAGCCTTTATTTGTATGAATAAATATTTTGAAATTTCATCCTATGTATCATGCAAATATTTAGAAGTGAAGAAATTTTTTTGGCACCAGGGTTTGAACTCAGGTGTGTTTAACTACTGTGCCAAATGCCCAGCTCCTTCATAATTTTTTAATTTTGAGACAGGGCCTTGTTAAGTTGCTTGAGACCTTACTAAATTGCTGAGGCTGACATTGAACTCACAATCCCCCTGTCTCAGCACACTGAGGTGCTGGGATTATAAACATGCGACACCATGCCCTGCAGAAGAGAAATATACATGTTTTAATGTTGACAAGATACTATGTGTGTGTATGTGTCTGTGTTTAGGCATTTTTCCTCTTTAAGTGAAGTACATAATATGTTCAGTTCAGCTTACTTTGTGTTGCTGAACTGATGTTGCATGGTGTTGCATGTATTTAACTGGTGGCATTCAAAGTGTTCTCATCAAAAGTAAATGGCTTTAAGTGTTCCATAGGAAGGGATGATTTTCCCATGATCTCCAAATCTGTGCTTCTTACAAGAGATGTCCTAGATCTTGACGCTGAACTCATCCATTTGTTAGATGAACACAGAGGTTTGTGTTGTATTTCCAGCACTAGGTAATGAGGAAATATATCATGGAGGCAACAGAGTCACTTAGTGGAAGTCACTGCAACCCCTTGGAGAACAGTAACAATTTCTCCAAGTAACCAACTATTCCATTGCAAAGAGCTTTCAAAAACAATGGTGTGAGCCCATAGTTGAGAGGACCTGAGCAGAACATGCAGCTCCACTGCACAACTTAAAACTCTAGAGATTCTCGAAGACACCGGTTCTCTCGTTCTTGAAACCCAGCTGGTGGGTTCTGTTCATACTGGATCCAGCATTAGCCTCTTGGAATCCAAGCAGGAAGAAAGAAAGTAGACTTTTCAAGGGAGTATCCAGAATGCCCAGGGCAATCGTCTTCCTTTTTATTCCTGAAGCCATAGGAAAGCACCCTGGAGTCCTTTGTACACCACTGTGGAACCCTTGAAGATAAGCTCTGTAGACTTGAAGAGTGGAAATTCTTGGTCCTTAAATGATAACTAAAGTTTGTTTTGAAAAAGCAATATTTCATTGCTCTTTCCAATTGTTAAGCAAACATTGCTCATTTTTTAAAACATTGACTTAAAGGAAAATATATTTTTAAAACCAAAATAGATCAAAATGATCCCAGTTTTAAGGGGTTTTGCCTATTTTGGAAAAATAAAACTAAAATGTTTAAACTATTAACTTATGGAGGAAAAGACACTCAGACATAATTTTAAGCAAATATTTAAAATAAGGCAGTTTAATATTTGAGTCTATAGGCACAATTAATCTATGTTAAAGGAAAGCACATCAAGGAAATGCATACTTTGAATAATGTAATTGGAGAAAATATTTTTAAAAGACATTTAAAAGACAAATGATTTGATGGGTACTTAAATTAAGCACTGTAGATAGAAATTAATGTAAAATAATGTTTTCCCAATCTTTGAATGAAAACTTAAAATGCTTTAACCGTTTAGTTAGCATGAATTTATACTTTAGATTTGTTACCTAGTGAAATTATACTTAATACTTTGATTCCTTCAGATTTATATTTAATGTTAAATTCTTCATCCAAGAGCATAAATATGTTGTCTTCTGTACTTTATAACTTGTGCATGTCTGAAGGACTTCAGTGAACACTTTTGAAGATGTTTTTGTGTTTTGATAGTAGTTCTAGCATACTTGTGTCTGAATATGAAGCTTTTACTGGAAAACACAAGATTCTACTTCACAGATGCTTTCTGTCATCAGAGTTTAGCGTATACCTCTCACCTTTACTTCAGATCATGTAGTGATACTAATCTCTTCCTAGCAAGCATAACTGTTTCTAATTGTATTCCTGGAGTTCACATTCCTGAAGAATAGACATGACTTTGGATGTTTTTATATGCTTCCTTCATTTTTAAGGCTGTGGAAATAACTGGAGTTTAGTTTTTTGAAGTTTTGTATATTTGGGTAAATGTTCTCCATATGCAGTACTTTATACAGCAAGTGTTGCCTCTTGTTTTATTGAAATAAAAACTGAAAAAAAAACCAATGGTGTGCTATAACATGAGCCACATCCAAAGACCTGAATTTGTGCATATGTCTTTCATGGATTTGAAAATAACTTGCCAACACTTATTTTCCATGTTTAATTTGGAAAATAAATTTTCCTCATGGTGAGAAGTGATCCCTCATTGTGGTTTGCTCTTGTGATTATGGGGTGTTGTTAAGCTTATTTGGTATTTTTTTATACCCAGGTTTCAACACGTAAGTGCTTTGCTACTGAGTTACATTCCTATTATGTTTATTTGTGGACAGGGTATTGTATGTAGTTGAGGATCTCTGTAATTTACTGAAGCTGGTCTCAGACTTGCAGTCCTCCTGCTTCATCCTCCTCAGTTGCTGGTATTGCAGGCTTGAACCCACAGCTGTCTCTGTTGATGTGCTTTTAGGTCATTTCTATATCCCATTTTGAGAAATGTTTATTGTAATTCTTTTTCCATATTCAGATTCAGACTTCATTTATTTTATGTTTGAAAGAATCTTTTACATATCCTAGATAGAAAGCCTGTATTAGAAGCATAATTTTGAAACAGTTTCTGCCACTCAAGGAATTGCCTTTTCATCTTCTCAATATTCACTTATCAAATTCACATTGTATTTGATTTTGGTGAAACCTATTTATTCCATTTATTTTTTGTCTTATCTAGGGATTTATTCCCAAATCAAGCACAAAGGTTTATGCCCATGTTTCCTTCTAAGTGCTTTATGGTTTTATTTTTCACATGTAACTGGCATATTTTAAGTTGATTTTTATATGTGATATTTGGTGGCAATCCAATGTAATTCGTTTTTTAGGGTTACACAGTTGTCTTGGCAACAATGTGAGGAGAAACGACTATTTTTCCATTACGTTGTTTTGTCATGCTTCTTGAAAATCAGTTATTTTCACCTTCCGTACGCTAATAATGATGATTTGTGTGTTTATCCCTATCCCAGCACTTAATGAATTTGAATTCCCAGTGAGAATTTTATTCAAGTGATATTTTTATTGAATTGTTTTAGTTTCTGCTTATCCTGAAAGACTTTTCTTTTAATCTTTAATTCTGAAAAATAGTTTTGGTGGATATAGTACATTTGTTTATCACCTCTTTTCTCTCAAGCCATGACATATATTATTTGAAGCCCTCCTATCTGCACTAAGCAGGTAGTTGAAATTCTAATTGGCTTTCCTCAAATGTGACATTCAGTTTTTCTCTTTCAGCTTTTACAATTCCAACCTTATAGCATATACTGGGCATTTTCATTTCAGCTTGTCTTGTAGATAGGATCTTAATTGATTTTGCCTATTCGGAGTCCTAAATGCATCTTGAATTTGGATTTGAAACTCATTCCTAAAGTTTAGAAAATCTTCTCATATTACTTCATTAAAAGCTTTTGGTGTTTCTTCAGTTTGTGTTTTGGTGCCTTCCTTACACTTTTTCTCTTTATGTTATCCCAGATTTCTGGAATATTGTGGTCATGTATATCTTAACATCTTTTCTTTTTTGAAAACTTTAATTTCAGGTTTGGTTTCTCTTAAAGGCCTGAGAATGTGTCTTCTGTATGCTGTAATCTTCCTTTTTTAGGATTTCTGTTGATTCTAAAACTCTCCATCTGTTTACCAAAATGATCTTTCACTTGATGTATTTTTATTTCAAATTCATTCCTTACATCATCTTTTTGTTCATTGAACATATTAAATATGAACTGTCTAAATTTTTTCTCCAACATTTTCTTCAATATGGTGTCAATGGGATCAGTGGTTGAAGAGTTGTGGGCTTTTTAGGGTGGCTTGCTCCTTTGATTCTTCCTATTCTTTCTATATCTACACATCTGCTGGCAGAATTTTCTCTTCTACTTTTATGTGAGAAATTATTTAGTGACCTTTCTCTGAAGTTCCCTGCAGTGGGCAAATAGCCAAGTATTGGTTTTTCCACACTATATGTATCTTTTGCTTTTTCAGGAAGAGCACCACTTTGAGAGGATACACTAAACCCTATTAACTGAAATCACATCACAGAGAAGCTATCTACTAACAAAACTTGTTTTTCAAAAAAGTTATAGTTTTCCCACAATTCCATTAATCCAGATATACAGTAGTAGTAAAGTTCTTGGATTAAAGTTCTTGACAAATTCATTACAAAAGATAGTAAAGTAATTGTTATACTATACAGTTGCTGAAAAAAGGAGGAGAACAAAATGGTAAAGAGAAAGACAAAAAATGAGAAGAGTAATAAGATCCAATGAAAAATGAAAGATGAGAGTGATAGATGTGATATAGGAGCAATTAACTCAATAAGGAAAACCAGGGCTCCTGGATAAAGTGCAAATCTAAAGTAGAAAAACAAAGATTAAGAGAAACAACTCGAAAGCAGTGTGGAGAATCCTTAAAAATCTAGGGATAAGCCCACCATACGACCCTGCTATTCCACTCCTGGGTATCTTTCCAGGGGATTTAGAATCAGCACATTATAGTGACACAGCAATATCTATGTTCATAGCAGCTCAATTTACTATTGCTAGGCTATGGAAACAACCCAGATGTCACTCACTGGATGAATGGATCCAAAAACTGTGGTACATTTATACCATGGAATTTTACACAGCAATTAGAAACAATGATATTGTAGCCTTTGAAGGTAAATGGATGGCTATGGAAGAAATTATGCTTAGTAAAATCAGCTTAACCCAGAGAACTAATGGTCAATTGTCTCCACTCATCTGTGGAGGTTGGGACTAGACCCTGGCCAGTGAGAAAGTTGGTCTATTATCATGTGTTAAATCCAGATAAGATATAACGCTATACAACATAATCCTTTTTTAGAGATATGGGGGAAAGGGGAAGGGAGGGATAAGGGTGGGTAACTGGGGGGGCACTTCTGGGGGTAATTGTAATATCCAGAATCTATGGTTGTTCAAAAATAAAAAAAATTTAAAAAATAAAAAAAAAAGAGAAACATTTTGGTTACTGTTTTAATATATTAGAAGAAAATAATCAAATGTGTTGAGGGTGCAATATCACATAATATAGGAACACCTTTAAAGGTAGGAAAACTATATGATCAAAATTGATGTTCAAACTATGATAATCCTTGATGAGGTGGAGAAATTTCTTCTTGAGTCTTACTGATTTGGATTACATCAAGATTTGGGAACTTAAGGAGATGCCTTCCACTCGTTGGGTTCACCTATGAGAAAAGGTGGAACCATATTGTCTGTGGCTTTATAGCCTGATTTTCCCTTTTGGGAAGTTTATCTTGGCATGCCATCCTTGCAAAACAAAAACAAAAGCAAAAACCCAAAACTCTGAGTCTGGTGCTACCATAGCCAATATAGGCTAAGGGAGAGATATTTTTGCCTGTTTGATGTGGTGGTAGGTGATGCATGCTGGGGGCATTTAGGACTGCTGCCTTCTCTGGAGTTCACAGGTTGCACATCAATGCACTTGTGTTAGGGTTTCCTGTTCTGTAGGTAGTGTGTTTGGGGTTCAACTCTTGAAGTCACTTTGTGTGCTATACCGCTGTTGTGTATACACAAGTTTCTGTGCTGTCTGCTTGATAGTATCCTCACAACCTGCTTTTGTGGGTCCTTACCAGGTACTGAGAATTAACTCACATCTCCAGGACTTATAGCTGTGTATCTAGCTAGTGGTGTTGGGGAACAGGTGCTACTTTCCTGGTTGTTGTGGTTTTCTCACCAGTTCATTTCCATTTGTCATCCCAGGGGCCTGATCTTGCTTGGACTGTTATGCTGTAACTGCTGGCTGCTTGTGTTGGGTGCAGAGGGTAGAGAATGCAGGGTTCATGGCAGTCACTCATAGTTGTGGAATGCTAAGGACCCACTGCCCCGCACAGTGTCTTCTTTATTAAGGGCATGGAACTTGGTGGCTATCTTTCAAGCATGGGGCCTGTGATTGAAGGCTCTCTGTGTGTTCTCTTTGGAGCAGAGGCCTCCATTCTGGCTGGTGTAGATCCCAGTGGTACCACACCTGTGTCTGGGGTATACCATCATTTCACCTGCAAGTGTGATCTGCTGTTGCTACTGGTAGTGAT